>CABFVX010004374.1:0-41641 GCA_902151425.1 Timema shepardi | reverse complement strand
AAAGATAAGAGCCTGTTAAGGATAATAACAAAGATAAGAGCCTGTTAAGGATAATAACAAAGATAAGAGCCTGTTAAGGATAATAACAAAGATAAGAGCCTGTTAAGGATAATAACAAAGATAAGAGCCTATTAAGGATAATAAAAAAGAGAAAGAGTCTTGATCGGATCACACCAGACGTAGGAATTGTTTAATTAAGAGAATTATGGGAGAGAAGATAGAGGGAAAAGGAATAAGAGAAAGAATAAGGTTTGGATTGATAAAATATATCAAGAAAGGATAAGCTCCCAGAGAATGAAAGAAGACGCTCAGTTTTGAGGAAAATGGAAGACGACCAGTTTATTCTTGTTTAAGGACAGACTCACAGACAAAGAAAAATGATTTTACAATAATCCTGGCCCAGGATTTCAGTATGTAATTATTTTTATAGATACATTGTTTTGGCAAGCTCTTGTGTTTATAACATAAGTGTAATACATCAAAAATTAAGATGATAAACTACCAAAATATGTATATTATTCGGTTTTTCCCGATATTTTCAATAGACAGTGTTGGTGTGGGAGTTCACAAAACAGGGCATTGAAAAGGTGGTTAGTTTAAATGAATGGTTTTTTGTTCTGTAAACCCTCCGTTAAAGCTAACATTTATTAACGACTCAATATACTAAGAGGAGGAGGAGAATTTATAATGACTACACCCACAACCGTTGAAGAGAGAATATCGGAAAAGTGAAGAGTTAAGTTTCCTAAGGACGACAAGAGAAACCATCAATTTTATCAAAGTCAGCTTTAACGATTATGATTATAGTAAAAACAAATGACTAGTCTCAAATTTTTGTCAAAATGACTTTAAGTGTTCCGGTTTGATGAGTAATTTCGAGATTTATCATATCTCTGTAATTCTTTGGGATATGAAATTACCTATCATTGAAAATATGTAGGTAGATTTATAAAACCAATAATTTTAAAACTATACGTATATATATATATATACTTTTAGGGCACTAAAGGTAAAGTATTGCGATCGTAATAAAGAAATCTAACCAAATATTTTGATAGGTGTTGACGTTTCACGATCCCCAGAACAATAGAAAAGTGTTGTTTTTTTGCAAGGCAGTCTATCTGTCTTTTTGTTTGATCCTAAATTTAACAGTAGTTAAATAAATGGAGAAAATAGAAAAATCGATTCTTTCAAAATTGGCTTAAGGATTTTGATTAAAATTTATAAATAGTAGTTGATTAATATTATAACTAAGATAATAAAAAAAAATTATGATACTTTACAGAAGTGGAAATTTCTGTCTCTCTGAAACTACTTGTGTTTCTAAATCATTTATTATAGCAAAATGTTAGTACTATTAAAAATAAAAATATAAATAAATTATTTTAAATATATATTTATAAAACAAATAGTTTATTAGTTATTGGCAAATATATTAATACAATTTTTTGAGCTTTAGTTGTACAGAGATACTACTTAAGTTTTAAAGCAATAATTTTCAAATGCCAGAGAGTAGGTAGATAAGTAAATTTTTCAAAAATTTATGTTCGTTTTCCTTTAAGCTCTTAGGTGAAATTTGATACATCAATAATCAATATCTATCGTTTTAAACTCAATTGTCATTATTTAACCTTTTTATTGGTCAAAATTTATAAACGAGGAATTTATTATCAATGCGATAACCATAATATTTGCAACCTCTAACAAAGTGCCGAAAATTTTAACCGGAGGTCGACATTTTAATACAAAGTGTTGACCTTTGTGAACCCAATATTAATTTATTATTTTTGGTTCAAATATATAAAGGGGCATATTAATTACTAAAAATAAAATTTAAAACTGTGAGTCAAAAAAGTTTTACCTAATTATAAAGTAGTTTTTGCTCGGGTTTGCTCTTTTTACATATATTACGAATTTTAAGTAAATATATTTATTTTTAAATAATGGAACTAGAAAGTGAGGATGGAGTTCCGTACCATTAATTTAATGATTTATTAGTTATTATTTGTTTAAAATGTTGGATAAATTATCCTTATATAAGGTCCCTTTTTATTTAACCTTAATTTATTTTACCAAACCCTTCCTTCACCTCTGACAAGACATCTTGTGAATGTGAGGAATGCCAGGCCACCACCGTGGTTCGGATTCCACGTTAAACTGTAGGTCCTCCATTTCATCTCACAATCACCCTACCATTACACATTAGCGTAAGTGCGTATAACCCGAACGGGTAGTAAGACGCGGTGCTAATAATAATAATAATAATAATAATAATAACAATTTATTACATTATGTAATTCTTATTTATCTTTTTCTTATCAACATTATAATTCCATGCAAGGCTATTCTCGGTCCACACCTTTTAAAGAAATATGAGATATTACATTGTTTATTTTACTGTATATTATTTGAAAGCACCTGTCTCCCTGTTATGCGCGAGCTGGTGAAATGCAGTGTCACCGCCACCTGTCAGCAGTGTCAATAGAGGGAGTTCCTCCAGTCAATACGTCCCACAATAACAGACTGTAACAACATGCGATTGATCCGTTGTCTCCATTAACCAACTGTCACGGACAGGAAGACTGGAACGACGAGTCTCCAGAGGACAATACTGACGACAGCGCGCAGATGGATTGCAGACAATGAAGGAGTCAGTAAACGCTATATAATGGATTACTGTTTTAAGCTGACATTTCTAAAACAAACTAAATTGTGTGGAACACCACACCGACCTTCTCCCGCTGTTATATTAAAATATATATTTACTAATAACTCCTAAGATTTGTGAAACGAATTAATAGGTCCATACATTGTTACTACCACTTTAAAAGTATACATTATTTTGTATCTCACCCAGTTGAAGAGAAATTATCCAAATTGGAAAATTTATTTAATGTAAAGTGCCCTGAAAGTAATTTTAATGAGAAAATTAGAATTTAGATTTTGTTTATAATGTTAAACAGTGTCTAGATATAACTTATAATCAAAATCATTAGAGTGAATTTTGAAAAAAATCGAGTTTTTCTCTTTTTGCACCTCATTAAACTACCCTTAATTTTAGGGCTAGCTACCTCAACACCAGAATTAACTCTGGGGGACTTGATGAAAACCTCAGATACCAAGTTTTGGCAAAATAGGTAAAATAGTTTCGGTTCAAGCCCAAGGTACGGAAGATAAGACTGACCTACAGATGGCATTGAAAAAAACAACTTTTTTTTCAAGGCGTCATGAAACGTCGATATTTATCAAAATCTTGAGTAAGATTTTCTCTAAGATAATAATCTTTTCTTTCCAAGGTGTCGATAAAAAATAAAAATAAATTGTGTATCCAGAGATGAGAAATGCTTGGACAACATTCTCTTTCAGCCATATATTTTAAGACATACTAATTCCTAGTATTGTTCTGTATGTTTAATGCTGAAGATGTTTCCATCGTGTCTTACTACCAGCTTTGGATCTACGAATTTTAACCAGGCTGATATCGTAGGAATGATGAAGTTAACAAGATTTTATTTTAAATGTACCAGCAATTTAATGGAGAGATTGCAAGGAATCCATTTAGTATAAATATACTTTTAATTCAGCCAGCCGTATTATTACATTCCAATCATTGATAAAACAGCCTAAATGAGCCTGTTAACCATACCACATGCAGTATCTGGCAAGTTTAGCGAACAAAAACCTTTCAGAAATAGGTTTTTCAAAATTAAATTATTAGAAGTTTTATTATTCGAAAACCAATTTTTTCACATAGCGATTTTCCTAACTAATAGTTTTTCAAAATCATCTTTAAGAAAATCAATTAGGCCAAAATAAATTTTTCGAAATATTTTTTTTTTAAATAAATTTTTCAATCTATACATTCCTCGAACGATAAGTTTTTCGAAAATGAATTTACCTCAAATCTATTTTTCAAATAAATGTTTTAAACAGGTTTTCAATGATAAGTATTTGAACGATAAGTTTGAATTTTAATATAATTCTAACTATCTATATAAGGCTTAGTAATTTAAATAATTTAGAAATAATATTAAAAAATAATTTACAAAGGGTTGTGGTTGATCTTACACAAGTTAAAGTGCGTTTCTCATTAAAACATTATTTTACTTTAAGCCAAATATACTTTTCCTAGAAAATTAGTGTAGAGTACTGTAGGTAATTCCCCCTCTAGGGGGTAAGGGTAGGGGTAAGTGATTCCCTTTCCTGTAACTGCGTGGAGAGGAAGATTGACACATTCCATTAGGTTCATTCAAGTCCATCTTCTTTAAAACAAAGTTTGTTAAAATTGATTTTCAGTTTAAAATAATTGTCAAAGCATTACAGTTTATAATGAGAGAAAAAGGAAGACGTAACCTCCTACTTAACGGTCATTTATATAACAAAGAAAAGCAAGTTGAAGAAAGGGTTTATTGGAAGTATGTTAAGGTGTATAGTGCGAGTCAGAACATAATCCGATAGTATATTAAGAGAAATGAGCACAATCCTCTGGGGGACGCTGCTCATGTGGATGCAGAGAATATAATGGCAATACAACAACTTGTGTCTTGGCTTCATTCTCGAGTGGAGCTAGTCAAAGTGTCGTTGCAAAACTACCCAGTGTGCCGAATATGGAAGGAACAATAAGAAATATTCGAATGGGACCAGGTATTCCTAGTTTCCGGCATGACATTGTTTCCTGATGAATACAAGCTAACTGTATAAAGAGATGAGTTTTTATTGTGTGACTCAGAACATCAAGATGGCCGCATACTTATATTTTCTACTCGAAGAAACTTACAGCTTCTTGGACGTACCGAGCATTGGTACGCTGACGGCACCTTCAAGACTGCTCCACCCCTATTTGAGCAGTTGTGTACTGTTCACGGATTTGAAGCAAATAACTCCGTCCCACTTGTGTATGCACTTCTAGCGGACAAGAGACAAGGAACTTACTCGTCTTTTAACAAAGATGAAGGAGCTAAAGCCAGCTTCCAGCCCCCGGACCTTTATGACCGACTTAGAGATGTCAATGATAAATGCAGTGAAGGATGAGTATCCTCTTACAAATCATCGTGGTGGCTGTTTCTTCCATTTTAGCCAGTGTGTGTTCGTAAAATTCAAACAAATGGTTTAAAACCACTTTATGAGGTCGATGCCGATATTCCACTAAAGCTTTGCATGTTATCCGCTCTTTCGTTTGCTACTACTGAAGAAGTCGTGAGCACTTTTTATTCCTTGTTCAATAGCAATGTATTGCCCCAAGAAGCACAACCTATTATATACTACAGTATTTTTAAGATGTGTGGGTTTTTCGTCCAGATTGTCGTTTGGGCCACCACCCTCCAGTTTACCCACACCAAATTTGGAACTGTCATGATAGTGTTCTTCAGGGGCTACCCAAGTACCACAATATAGAAGAATGGCACAGAGGGTTCCAACAACATACCTCTGCAGCCATCCCGGTATTTGGAACTGTCATGATAGTGTTCTTCAGGGGCTACCCAAGTACCACGATATAGAAGAATGGCACAGAGGGTTCCAACAACATACCTCTGTAGCCATCCCAGTATTTGGAACTGTCATGATAGTGTTCTTCAGGGGCTACCCAAGTACCACAATACTAGAAGAATGGCACAGAGGGTTCCAACAACATACCTCTGTAGCCATCCCAGTATTTGGAACTGTCATGATACTGTTCTTCAGGGGCTACCCAAGTACCACAATATAGAAGAATGGCACAGAGGGTTCCAACAACATACCTCTGCAGCCATCCCAGTATTTCGAAATTCGTCTCAGTTGCTGACTGGGCCCAACACGGGGACGTGTGTAAGCTGTTTGCGAGCTGTTTCATATGACATTGGCTACTAATACTAGTTTATGTGTCAAGAATCGTTTTTAATGAAATTTAATACCTTGAAAATGTTATTAATTTCTTTGCATCCATAAAAAATATTAACATTCTAATAAATAGCCAATAAAAATAACAATACATTTATTTCAATTCACTAAGTTGTGCTGTTTTAAAGTATAAAAGAGAAATTTGATTATTTTGCTTAGTGTTTATAAAGGGTTTGTGCATTCATAGACTTAAAAAAAATTTTTTATGAAAAATCTTGTTTTGCGATATTTTATTTAGAAGTGTTAGTAATATAAATAACCATTAAAACAAATAATCAATAGATAAATAAATTATAGGACACATTTAAATTAATTTGCTGTTGTTTTAATGTTTTTAAAAAAAGTTTAAAATCTCAATTTATATATATTTTTTAAAACTTGTTTTACGATAACATTTTTCAATAGTTTTTTCAATAGATAATATTTTCGAAAAAATATTCCTCGATAAAATAGCTTCCGGAAAACTCACAGTGTGCTAAATTGATTTTCCGAATAAAATAATCAATTTTCAGTTCGCAATATTAGTTTTTCAAAAAATTGACTGTTTGAAAAATTCATTTTCGATTATTTGACTGTAGAATAGTTGATTTCCGGTAAATTCACTTCGGGAAATAGATTTTCAAGCAAGTGATTTTTTAAAACTGTGGTTTCGACAAACATATCATCCGGAAAATTGATGGTTAAGAAAATTGATCTTCAACCAAATTACTTTAGATGGTTTTGTATTCGGTGAATTGATTTCGATAAATAGAGTATCAAATAAATTGTTTTCTAAAAATTAACCTCGACACACCACGTGCCCAATGGTGTAGATTTGATTAGTGTAAGTGTGCTGTTAGGCCACATATGTTTAAAGTGATGCATAAGTAAATACTTATAAGAGAATTGAATGTTAAATACGGTGTACAAAATAATAAAATCAGAATGGCAGAGGACATATTAAAATATATTAATCCGAGAGGCAAGCTCACAAACCAGTGAATATATAGGCAAAATTAGAAAATCAACGATTTGTATAACTTTATTTATTAGACTAATAACTTGTATCCCTAAAACTTGGGATGCATATTAAACTGCATTCTTGGGGAGGTAATTTTAAAAAAGTGTTAGCCCAGAAACATAGAACTCTGATTCAAATCCTAGTTTAAACCAGGGTAAAAATTGAATACAATATATGAAAGTTAAATCTTTCTGATATATTGGTGGTGCGGATAGGTACACCTTAGATTACCCTATTTCCCAGCCCAATTTGTTTCGGGTTTGAATCAATCAAACTGCCAAGTAAGAATTGAGGCGATTGAAACAAACTATTGAATCACTAGGCTGATTTAAAACCAATTTACTAATTAGCCAATGCATAGTATCCACATCTGAAAGTTTATTAAAAGTATATCTGCTAAAGAATATAGAGCGTAGTTGATATAATCTGTATTATTAAACTAGCTTTTAAGCTGTATATAAATGGTTAATTACTATAAATAATGTGTGTCTTTCTTGAAAAACTCTTCGGTCAAGATATTAAAGAACGTTTCCTTCATGTTCATAGCAGAACCTACAAAACTATAAAAATAGGCAACTGTATAACAATCTCTAATAGTGCCTTGGTTTTAAGGTTAGAATTTTAACTCTAATTTCCCTTTTGTTGTGAAGTGAAAATAATATACAAGCAAAGTATAAGATATATAATATTAATATTTTGCATAAGTTTTATTTGTTGGGTATTAGATATCTGTACACCTGTTGAGTGGTTTTCCCTTCAACTTCATCAAATTCCAGCTATATATCTTACTAAAAATATGAAAAATATTCTGCTAAGGTATTCAAAGATCCAGACACATTAGGCATTTATTAAAAGGGATACTTTACTGTGAAGTTGCTATACCTTCTAGAATAAAATTGTAGTTTAAAAAATCCAACTATATTCTTTTAAACTCACAATAAGCAAATATCAGTTTCCACAAAATTTTTGCATAGATATTAATTTATTTATTTGATACAAATATATATTTAAATAATACATTCTTGAAATAGGTTTAATGTTTATGACAAATAAATAAAATATGGCCAAAATCTCTGAAAATATTCAAAGTTCATTAAATTATTTCATTGTGTCATAAACAGTTTTATGTAGCCTTCCATATTATAAAAAGGATTATAAGTTTTAGGATCATTTTAAATAAAGTAGTTGAAAGTGTGTTTCATCTTTATAATTGAACCTCACTGCTCCAGTGGTGATTATTTAACTCTTTTCATGATTTATTGTTAGATAATTTGGTAGTAGCTATGTTAATTATTGAGGACGATGATTCGCAACCAACACAAACATATTCTCTAATTTACGATAAACCGGTCTACTTCATTAAGCACGCTGTTCTGTTTTCAACACGTTAGGAAGCACTATTTACTAATATTTGAAATCACTGAGAGTTAAATGATATTAATTATTAACTTTATGAAAACCTACACATATTGATACCATTATTGTGGTTCTGATTAAATTTCAAACTTATTTTATTCTAATTTAACGATAGATGTATTAATGGAATACTATTTGTAAATATGGAGGTGTAATTAGAAGTAGGCCTATCGTTTTAAAATTTCTTTGGAAAAATTTAATATATAAATTGTTTGAGTTAAAAATATTTCAGCTCATAAAATATATATGAATTTATTAAATTTAGTATGGATGCTAAATTACAACCTAGGCACATTCCCACACTGTTCCAAAATATCTTCAATTATAATCTTAAAAAATTATTGTGATTGTATAAATGTGTAGGTTCTACATTCGTATTTACACAAAACCTAATCACGACACTCCCTTACGGGGTAGGCAAGAAACAGTGCATGTGGTTCATAAAACAACTCCATATTTAATCCATTCTCACTAGCTTTCTCCACACGAGTTTTTCCACATCCACCTCTTACATATCTCATTCCAGACACATTCACCTTTCTCTAGTGTTTCTCCCGAAAAATACCCGCGCTTCGCATCTATAAATAGATGGTACGGTGCCCTTCATAGGCTTTCTCCCACTTTTATCATAAAATATACATTTACTAAAAACTCGTGAGATTTGAGAAACGAAATATTATATTTATACATTGTTGTTTACTACCACAAAGATCATAAATGTAATAATATGCACTGTTACTTAATTACTTTATGGCATTTCGAACTAGGAATACTGTTACAGAATAATTGAGATAAGAGAGACAGCTTTGTCCACAAAAGAGCCTAATAATCTGTTTCAATCTCAAAGACCTGAATTAAAAAGCATCTATCTATATATTTGCTTATAGCTCAGAAACTATTATTTTTATAAATATTTCAAATACCGATTTTATTTTTAATAAAACTACAAATTAACAATGATTTTGAACTTTACAAGTAATTTATAAGCTATTTCGTATCTCAAATAATTTCAAAGAAATGATGAATATTGAAAGTTTACCCATGAAAAGTACCATCAAAGTCATTTTCATGAGATAATAAGGGTAACTTTATTGTTTATAATGATAAAAAGTGTCGATGTATAAAATGTAATTAAAATATTTAGAGCGAATTTTGAGAAAATTTATTTTTCTCTGGCCTTTGAGTAAACTACCCTTAAATATAGTGTTGAATATTTAATTACGAAAATCCCTCAAGAGTACTTTATTAAAACCCCAGATAGCAAGTTTTAACCAATTTTATAAATTTAGTTTTAGTTCTAGCACCAAAGTACAAATGGATGGGTGGACAAACAGACGGACGTAATTGCGAAAACCACTTATTTGATTTAGCGGGGGTCATGAAACGTTGACATTTATTAAAATCTTGAACTCTATTTTTTTAAGATCGCAAAACCTTCCATACGTGATGTCTAAAGAAAGTAGAAAATGTTGGCGTGAGCAAAATGTTGTATGCTGCCAACATCGTCAGAAACCTTGCTCTCACATCATTCTTTGCATTAGTCCTTATACATTCAACTACCCTTCAAATGCATTCACACATTTGTCTATCTCACCATTTATCCTATCAGTCTTACAAAATATTCTGCCTAGATACTTAAAACCATTCTCTTCTTCTAACAGTTTTTGGTTTATATCAAACTGATCATCATTTCCTGAATTGTCCTTATCAAAAATTATCAAAATATCTTTGGTGAACTTTATACGAAAATACATTCTTCCTGTCACCCCATTTAAACTATTTAATGCATTCTGCAACTTATCGTCATTATCAACCAATAATACGGCATCATCTACATAAAACAGCTCTATCACATTTACAGTGTACATTTGTACACATACCACGTTTTGACAAGCATCCCACAAACACTTATCCATAAAAACATTAAACGATCATAGGGACACAATCTTGCTTAACACCCTGTTTACCAAACCCTTCCTTCACCTCTGGCAAGACATCTTGTGAATGTGATGAATGCCAGGTCTCCACCGTGTTTCGGATTCCACGTTAAACTGTAGGTCCTTCATTTCATCTCGCATTCACCCTACCATTGCACATTAGCGTAAGTGCGTATAACCCGAACGGGTAGTAAGACGCGGTGCTAATAATAATAATAATAATAATAATAATAATAATAATAATAATAATAATGATAACACCCTGTTCCATGTCAAACCATTCTCTAAACTATACATTGGTTCTAAATAAATCAAAATATAATTATATAGTAAGAATAGATACAATGTTTTAACTTATATAAATTTCACTGTTAATATAAAAATAAAATAGTAATTTTAAAATTCTATTTAAAAGTAGCCCCCATTTACAGGTTGCAATCACTTTTCTATCCTTGTTGTATTTTAGGGCACCGCATATCAATACCCATTTGGAGTATTTGCGTATTTATGCTAATTGAATAATGTGTTAAGATATAATATAAATATAATATATAACATCAAGAATATGGGTGTCATTCCTAAATGTTCCACTTTGGAGAATTCAATCTTACTATTTTATCGTGAAGCTCTGACTGTCACTACGAATCCCCTTCTTGGGGACACCGGGTTTTATGTTAGGGAGAATCTAATTCAACTAACTAACATTACCTAATAAATATTATTACGAGTTTTTTAGGTAACTGTGCACACAGAATATAGCACTTTCTTATACCTTAGGAGGGGGATAATATAAATGTATAAACATTTTTTTAAACAAAAATGAACTAAATATGAATTTATTTTTAAATATCAATTATAACCTTCACCAAATTAACTCTATATCATATCATAATAAATGTAACACTAAATAGTATTGAGCAGTTAAAGCAAAACATTAAAGCATGAGGTATACATTTTAATTCACACAGAAAAATTAATAGGACGTTTTAATGAAATAGTGTTTTTTGTTTCTAATAAGATAAATAACAAAATAAAAAATTATAAATTTATATATAATTTTTGATAACAATCATTTTACACGGAAGTATATTTTAAGTTGTATATAATTTATATGTGAGCTGAAGGAGGAGGCGGAGGACAGGGCGCATTGGCGGTCTAAGCTCACTGGCAAAGAGAATGGACCTGTCGTAAGACAGAACAAATAATAGTAATATTAATAGTAATAATAATAATAGTTCAACACATTTACTATCTATATGAAAGTATTTTTTATTTTCCTTTCTTAAATTAGGTACTAGTAAAATCTATGGACGATTATAATATAATTATGATGAACAATAGCTCAGATCTCACCGATGTTGATTCTTCAGGATTATGTAAAAATCAAGGCTCAGACCAGAAAAAACATAACTTAATAAACTTTCCACAAATAACTACATGTATATTATGACACTTGAGGACCAAGAATCCTTTTGTGATCACTGGAAGTAATTTTTCTTAGCACTATGTCTTAAACTCATTAGAGATTTATGGTTATGTTAGAGTTATCTAAACTGTGTAGAGACCATAAACTTATGTTTATTTAAAGATAAGTTGTAGGGCTAATTTCTTTATCATTTCAGAAGCAGGAAACAAGTACCAATTATATTTATAATTGTTACATAATCATTTATTTCAAAATAAATTTAAAAACGATCTATTTAGAAGCATACGGATACAAAAAAGTACCTGCTTTGTATCTCTCTATCAAACAACATAGTGCTAGGTAGCCCGATAAATAAGCAATACTAACAAAAAACTATACAAAACAAACAAAAAACTAATGTAATAATATTAAACATGTAGTTTTTTTTTATAAAAAATACTAAATTTTAAATATGTCAAAATTAAATTTTCACTATGTAAAAGAGCGGTTCCTTCATAAACACATAACCACTAAAAACTAATTCACCAACCAGTCTCCATTATATAGATTGCATTAATTGATTTTCTGTGAAATAGTCAATAATTTTATAAATAATACCATTGAAAAACTACCGCTTTTAAATCAATTGTTTTTTCAACCGAATAAAGATAGTGTTCACACAATATAGATGGTGGAATCTGTTAGTAAATAACGTAATTATATATATATTATATTTAAATATAGAAGAGAGGGTACTAGAAATATCTTCATGAGAGATTTTGGAAGATACGATTCTAAAATAAATATAAAATGGTCTATATTTTTTGATAGTAATTATTGGAATAAAGATTCTGCATGAGTTTTTATTTAAAATAGAAGAGTTTTTTACATTTTAATAATATCTGACAAAAACTGATAATTAAAATAAGTGAGCATATATTTATTGTCTGTTTTTTTCAACCAGATCAACCAACATCAATGTTTTCTTTCCTTTCCGATCTCAACTAATATTTCAAAACATTGTTTGAAATAAGGACTCCAAGTATAATTTATTTACAAGAGCACCAGATATTGGATGCCTATGAAAACATTTAATTGCAATTGTATGGTTACTGAAAAAGCATGGAGGACCAAGAGCAACAATAATTCACAAAAATCTCTCTACAAAATTTGGAAATTTACTTTGATGATTTTCTTTAACTAATACCTTAAAATTGTGCTAAACATAATCATTAGGAGCAAATAATATATTTAGTTTTGATTAAATCTCGAATCACCTATAAAACAACTTAAATATAATATTTTTAAATGGATAAAATATTATCTTGTATGGTTCATTAAATTTCATTATGTTGTTAGGTTCTGACCTGTATCTAGGTCAGACGTCTCTAAATTGGGAATAACATGAAAAATTTTAAAATATATAATATATTATACATAAAACATTAAGATTTATTATTATTATTTATTCACAAAGTAGTGTGCTATACATGTTAAAAATATTGATTCAGATTGTCTAGATTCCAACCAAAGATTTTGTTCTCTTTGTGCTATTCCTCATAGTTTAACTTTCTCCATCATTCCGTAGTATTCTGAACTTAAGACACTGCTAAGAAAGGGGTGTTTTGTCAGTCAATTTCCATAATTTGTTCTAAGGGTCTCTACCATGGGTCCAGTGGTCTAGGTTATTTAAGGGGTTACTAGTGTTACTGCTTAATGAGTGCTAAAGTTGGATATTTGGTAATGAGTTTGTTTTCCATGGTGCACAATTCATGCTGTTGATAGATCCTCGCAATGGCGGCTAGGGGAGAAAGTTTGGAGGAGTTGTTTACACATAGGATAACGTTATGGTTATATAATTTATGTGTTAAGGTTTATTTTATCTACAAGGATCACTGATATTTTGTAAATTTAATAAGGTTCAATACTGAAAAAACTTACATTTTGTTTAAAAAAATAATATTGATATAATATTTTCCTGGGAAAATGTATATTGAGCTTACAAGTATGTCTTACGTCTAATAATAGCATTGTCATAATGATCGAGATAATAGATATCAATATTTGCATTTTTCCAATGTGGAAAAAAAATCATGTCGTGCTCCACGCATGTAACACAATGGTTTAAATAGGTAAAAAGGTGGTTTATTTAAATAGTATGAACAACGGATTGACCATACACTAAAAGTGGAAAAAGATTTAGTAGTGCTAGTTATATTAGAATAAATAAGAAGTTAAATTTTAATAATACACTGTAAAAATAGTTAGGTTAGCAAACTTAAATAAAGTTACACACATGATTTTAAATGAAGTGGGAAATTACTACAAAATAAATTGTAGGTCTTAGGAAAGATTTCTCAATGTTCCCAGAATAAGTACAGATTTTTCTTGGTCATAATAAGCTGATTGATAAGTTATATCACTGCACTTAAATTGACTGATTCTATGTTTTCATCATCGGGGAACACACATGTAAGTACACTTGACTTTCTCATGAATTTCACAATCAGTTCTGATCCTCTACTTTTTAAACTATTCCGACAAAGTGGGTTTGAATGTATTTGCTGATGTAAATCTAACAACAATATATCTATTGGGTGTGATCTGTGACACCAGTGACTACTCATTGTCAACATCATTAGAATCATCATCAGCGTACACGTCTTGGTACCTCAGGCTTTTGAAGATCCAGGCTCTGAACAATCGCCATTTTAAAGCCCAAATTGTATTTTTGAATAATAACCAATAGTTATTTTCATTGTAATTGTATTCTACAAAAATATTTGCTTTTATCTTCGTTTTATTTTATATTAATTATGAAGCAATTTAATCTTGTATTTTTTTTAATCACTAATGTTATTATTTTATTTTCTTCTGTGACGTATCCATGGCTACCAGCACCACGTTAAACTAGTTCAGCCAGACGTTCTTGTGTTTCGAACCAAATTCAAACTCTAATAGAAATAGACGCATGCACATCAGACGACACATTATCAGAGTAATTCGTACCCCGAGTTGGCCTTTAATTTATACTTAAATTGTACTCGAATAGAATTACCTGTTTCCATCTTAAAATAAACAATCATATTTAAATATTTTCATTTAATTTTCTAAACTCACATAAAGGGTGTAGGTTTCAAAAACTGTCCTTCATAATGTATGAATTATTTGTTAGATAAATATAAACAGCAGAAATATGCGCTATTAAAAATTTAATCATAAAGATAACTAAAAAATTAGCTTAATATATGACTTCAAACCGACTACATCATCAACGCCAAGTTAAAATATTTATAAAATATGGATGCATGAAAACAAATAAAAGTACTGGACTATTTCTAATAATATATTTAATAGAACCAGGGTCTCATTTAGCTTTCAATGAGTGTTATAACCTTATCTTTATCATGAAGAAATAATAAATTAGCCCTAATTACAATTAAATTGACAATATATAAATTAACATGCAACGTTCTTGAGTTAAATTTTATAAATGAATGATGGCCAAAAATAAAGAAGAGTTGAAGGAAATGATGGACCAGGTGGTAGAGATGGGAATATAATATGAAATAGAGATCGACTTTGAGAAGTCAAAAGAGATGGTGATTTCAAAAAATGAAGAGCCGCAGAATATTAAATAGGAATCCAGGTGTTGGGAATCTTATACAAGTTCAAGTAGCTGGGAAGTCTGATTGCCAAGGATGCCTACATCACCAAGAAAATTAGGTCGAAGATCACCAGCCAAGGAAGCTTTCAATACGACTCTAGAGATTACTGCAGTTCAACAAGCTGTGTTTGGAGGAAACTAATGAATTACTATATTTGGAGACAAGAGCTTTATGAAGCTGAAACATGTACTCATAAGAAGATGAAAAATAAATAATTGCAAAATCTAGAAATATAGGGCTGGAGAAGACCTGAGAAATAAGGTGGACAGACAGGGTGACAAATGAAGAAGTCCCTGAATAGTGATAGAAAAGAGAACCATTTTGGATGTAATTCTTCGATAAAAAGCAAACAGGATCGGACACGTCCTTTGGAGGAACTATCTTCAGTACGACGTCGTGAAAGGAAAGGTTGAAGGAAAGAGGAGCTTAGGAAGAAGGAGGATTTAAATATTAGTTGACTTAAAGGAGAGAAGAAAATTCTGGGAGCTCAAGGCGAAGGCTGAGGACAGAGCATTTTGGTGGACTAATTTCACTGTAAAAAGGAATAGACCTGTCACTAGACGGAACATCTAATAATAAAAAGTCAATGGTTTCTAAACACATACTTAATACTGTAATTGTAGACTGTAGATTGATTTATTAACAAAGATGATCATGAATTCTAATAAGATTCGATAGAAATGCAATGAATATATATTTACGTATTACATAATTCATATTAATTATTATTTATTTTAAAACATTTCTTTGTACATTCCGTTCACCTTGAAAGGTAGTATTAATTCTTTGGTGGCTTACACTGAGCATGTTGTGTAAGGTATTTTATAGTGGAATAATGAAATATAAGATTAATTAATTCCTCACAAGCTAAATGAAGGGTACAATATAATAGTTTTAATTTAGAGTAATTAAAACACATATATATATAATTATATAAATATTATACAAACTAAATTATTCGTTTGGTTTTATAATGTCTATGTTAATTTTTAATATTAACATATTTTCCAACATTGTAAAGTTCTGTCACTATGTAAAATCTCTCTCTAGTAATGAGTTAGAATCTTGAATTTAATTTAAAACCCACACACACTCAATAGATCGTCTTAAGCTTTGCGGTGAGGGAGGCCGTTAATGCTAGTATCTTTCACGTAATTGCCAATCAACGTTCTAACAGTAGCTAAGAACAAACATTCAACGTAAAACGCCATTAGGAAACGTTTTCCGAGATTTACGTTTTGGCTCGCTCACTTTGAAACATCAAAGAGAAACGATATAATCCACTTGTAATTTGCGTAATTGAGTTTTTGGTGTAGGCCCCACACATGTTTGTTTGTGTCACTTAGATTTGTAGGAGAGAAAACTTTTTTCATTTAAATTAAGGACAAGAGGGGTTTTAAATAACTGTTTGGAGAAATTTTAAAATTAACAATTTGCGTGAAATAAATTGTTGTTTTAGATTTTAGTTTCAAAAAAGGTTAACGTGGTGTATACAATTTTAACTTATCATTAAATTTTCACTTACAAACTTGTTTATGTTTTCTTTCGAATTATTTATTTGAAATACTAGCCTTGAATTAAAAGTTATTTTACTATAAATGAATGATTGAAGGTGATTTATTTTGTGTATATATAAAATAGATATGTGTGCGTATTTTTAATTTAGAAACTTTTCAAATTAATCTTATTTACTATCTAAAATATAATCCATATAATGATTGTAAATTAATTATTATATAGAGGAGGAAGTATGCAAATATTATGACCAAAACACGAATAATAGTTCGTTCACGAAATGAACATCCGTTTCTAGCTTTGAATACTAAAATCAGTCAAAACATGAAATATATAATAATCTACCAGCAGGTTTGGCATTGGCTAACCAGTTCAAGATATAACTGTAGGAAATGGCCAAAGCTAATAACTTTCTTTTTCTCACTTACATTTTATTATAAATAATTCTAGTCATTTTCAGAAAGTATAGAAAATTTATAAAAATGATAAACAAATGTTCTTAGCACCATGGCACTATTTTAATCTTACTTGTTGGTGCTGTCTAAATTGCTAAAACATTTGGAAATACAACATATTAGCTCGTTTACACTTGCATAGAGCTGTTAAATATTTTCTTGTGCAGAAGTATCTCTAGACCTCCGGTTAAAGACTGACTTGATGACGTGGCTCTTAGTGATATTTCTTTATCAGGAATTGTCTGCAAATTAGTATTAGTATTAAAAGGAAAGTGCTTGCTTGAACGACAATTTATTGATTGATTGCTAACATATTTTTTAATTGACATAAGAAGTTTATCAATCAATTAATTGTCATTCAATCAAGCACGTTCCTTGTAATACTAATTTAATATTTATCCTTACTATAAATTAAAATGAATTTAACTAAAATTGCAAATAAGTAG
This sequence comes from Timema shepardi, assembly GCA_902151425.1. Lineage (NCBI taxonomy): Eukaryota > Metazoa > Arthropoda > Insecta > Phasmatodea > Timematidae > Timema > Timema shepardi. The sequence goes on along the minus strand of CABFVX010004374.1, from coordinate 23,922 downwards.
TCTCAATTATGTTGTATACTACAACGTTTACAATTAGTTTAAGTTATTTCTTGTCCATGAGTATGTTGTGAGTGTGAGAGGGTGAGGAGAGGGTGAGGAGGAGAGGATCACTGGGTGTCAGTCTGGTCCACGTCTGTTTCCCGTGGCTAAACCCACCTAAATGGCAACTCCCTAGGCACAGCGGTTGGGTAGTTATGGTATGATGGTCTTGTGTTTTGTCATGCAAACCATTAGTTTGGGTACGGCCAGGCTGGGAATAGATTTTACATCAATAGATATTTTGAGCTTGAAGTCTTAAACGGTGTGATTGTGAGTGTGGAGGGTGCCGAACAAAAATACAATAACAATCCAAGACTTTGTATAATTACTTATGGAAAATAGTAGATGTGTACTATGGGCAACATTTTATATTTTTATATAGGGTGATTCATAATTGTACACAAAGGCGGTGCAGTGAAAGCTACACTGAAAAATAAACTAAAAGTCTCATAACATCATATTGCCAGGACCACTTCTTTATCAAGAGACTGATAGGGATGGGTCAGATAGAGACTAATGCTATGTCGTAGAGTTTTTAATTCATATGGGTAGTGGAATATTGCACGTTCATAGGAGATGTTAGAAGCGTCCACCATTGAACTCAGGTTAGTTCGGAGATGTGCTGCATATTTCCAGCAGCCACAATTGTATTCCATAAATGTTCTCTCATATTGTGCTGTTGGTAGGACATAATTCCCTTCATGTGAACCCACAACCAGAATTCATAAGTTCTGAGATCGGGAGATTGTACCAGCGGTGAAAATGGCTCGTTGCGTCCAATTACCTAGTCCATATTTAATGACAGAACGAAGTATAGTATGGAATGCTTAACCAATGGCCTGACTGATGCTCTAGGTGGTTCTTCATGGTTATGAGCCTCGGTACCTTGGGCACGATGGTAGCTTCAAGCATCCGTACTCAAAGATCCGGCTTCCAAACTCGTGTAGCCCCCAAAACGGGTAGATTGACCTCCTTAGAATCAATAGTGAATTGTCAGTCTTGTTAGCTTAAAAAATAGAACTATTTATATCATAATTTGGGCTTATTTCCAAGAGCAATGCTGACAAGACATTCTGGCCACCATCACTTGTATCATATTGATTACTCACTCATAAAAACACGATTCTATATTCATTGTGTCACTTTCAATTCAAAACATTACAATGTTAAAATAGAAAAAGAACTCAATTTAAGTCATGTCGATTACAAACTTATAAATATACTCTATTTCACTAGCCTGAAGACTAAATACGTGGAAAATGATTTGTAATGTTTAGAATCTATCCGATGTAGTTCACCATCACTATGTTATCTCCATATATAGATTATAACCGAAAGTAGATCGGTTCAGAAAAGAAAACCCACTTCAAGATTAGCTTGAAAGCTGACTTTTGGCAGAAAGATAGAAAAATTAAAAAATTTAAAAGGAGATATGTTAAAATCTTGCTTTGATAATATGATTTAAAATAAAAATTAAAAGAGGTAAATTATTTAAACTAGGCATAAAAGTAAAGGTACCTTTCCAAATAAACACTCAAGTCCAAAAATCTTAAAATTCTGGGATATAGGTCAGGTATATGGGAAGGTTCTAACATTAAAATAACTATTAGATGTGGTAAAAAATCTAAACTCGCAACGCATTTAGAGGTACAATTCCAGAAACCAAAGAAGTTCGAAACTTTTCAATCATCTGTAGGTACACCTCAAATTTAAAGAAGGTGTGAGCATTCTTCAATTTCAATATAAAATTGCAGAAAAAGGAAAGTTGTTTTCGTCAAAAGTTTCCAAAATACAAAACATTCCTTGGTATAGTAGCTAATTGAATTTTGTTAATGAATGTAAACGGGAAAACCCTAGAAACCAGAAGAATTAGAAATTTAAAATGGGACTACGGGAAATAGTCTAGGCTGGAAATTTCCAAAACTAAATTCATCAACCTCTTATAAACTAATAAGAAAATTGAAATTTGGCAAAATTGTAAGGAGAACACACCAATAGTAAAACATTTTTAATTAAAACTTAGAATTAAAAATGGGAACTGGTGGTGAAGTAAGGAATGAGAAGAGATTTTAATATTTATAATAAATACCATTTTTGGTTTGTTAGATATTAGAAATTTCACAGATAACTAGATAAGTACGAGTATTTTCTTTAATTTTCAAATCAATATCCTTGTTTAAGGAGAGTTAAGAGTTTAAAAACTAAGAGAAAAACATTTCTAAACATGAAAGGAAATTTGAAAACTTTCAACCATTAAAGACAACCGCCCCAAATGATAAAAAATAAAATAATACTTAATATTGGTAGTTACAAAATAGCTTTCAAGTAATGTGTGCCTTACAATTTATTAAACTAATAAAAAAAAGAGTTCTCAGTGTGAAGTAAAATTGAAATTTGACCTGTAGGTAAATATACCTTGCCAGATAACTGAAGGATATCTGAATTAATGAAATTTAAAATTTGAAAAATCACTCAAAATATCATAAAATTTTGAAAGTTTGTATTCTAATCAAAGGGGTCCGGAAAATGGACTTATGCTCTTTGGTAAGTCGTTATGCTACTTTTTACATGTTTTGTATCCATGTCTATTACTTCATTTCACTTATTGTATGATTCTACTCAGGCAAATATCTCTTTCGTTTATGTATTCGTTTAAGGTGTTAGGTGAGATTGTTCAAAGATTGAATTTATCGATGAGAACAACTTTCTATGGGTTGACATGATTTGTTCAAGATTGTACAAGGAGAAACATTGACAATTTTGGTCGCCAAATGTTAGAAGCTATAATTTTATTTTATTTTGCTGCGGCTTACCCTTGTGAAGAACGCGACATACAGCTAGTATTGAATATAGTAGAGACTCGTATTATATTTAAACTCTTCCCCTTGGAGACACATAATTCAATCCACTAATATTATACTGGTATCTCTGGGCTTTTACTGCTAGTAGTAAATAATAAATTAGATTTCATTTCAGAAATTGAGACCCAATAATTATTTTATCAATGGACGGAGATAACTCTTGGTTTTATTAAGTCAGTTAATATGATGGATTCTGACCTTGTGGTCTAGGTGTAAGGTGTCAAACTTTTGTGCTGGGGTCATTAAACTGTAGGTCCTCCATTTCATCTCACAATCACCCTACCATTACACATTATAGTAAGTGCGTATAACCCGAACGGGTAGTAAGATGTGGTTCTAATAATAGTAATAATAGTAATACTAATAATAATAATAATAATAATAATAATAATAATAATAATATGGATTCATGGGACCACTTGTGAAGGGAATAGAATGGCCTGATAAAAAGAAGCGTAGCAAAAGTAAAATATTCATTTTCAAAACAAATTATCACCTATGTAACTGAAAGATATGGTAGGTCTTAATTTACTTTAATCAACATTCAGTTTTCACATAAAATATCATTGCCATAATAGTACAATATCCTGATATCAACAATGAGCCTGAAGAATAAGTTTAATATCATCCACAACGCTATCTACGCCCCTCCAAGTGAGAGTTCGTATTAAAGTCAGAAATGAGGATGATACTCCAAGAATTAATTTTCATCTTTACCTACCAAGAAGCCGCAGTCTGCTTCCGCACGCCAGAACAATCTCCCTCCATAGTTTGTCAGTTCAAAAAACATTTTAGGCATGCACGTCACCAGTGATTATATAGAGAGAGACAAACTCCTGTATCACGTGACTACCACATTTTGATGGAAATCGAAAAACACAAAGAAGAAAGATATTATCTACTCATAATAAAAAGAGATGAGGTTAAATAATGTCGACCCATGTTAAAGTACAGAGATCCACTCACCCTCTAGTGACATGATGAAAGACTAGAAGTTCATTAGCTGTCGTAGGCCTGGCTAGAGCCAATATGGCCAGCATCTTGCGTTTGGGGGAATATGTGGAGATACTAGTTTCTATACTACTACTACTACTACTCATACTACTACTACTACTACTACTACTACTATGTGGTTAGTGCAGGTACAACTCACCCGTTAGTGACGGGGTGATAGTCCGGAAGTTCCTTGCCTTGAGCTGCTCTGGCTCTGGCTAATATAGATAGTACCGTGCGTTTGGTAGGGGACATAGCGAGGCGAGTTCCTCCTCCTGGTAGCAAAGGACGCTTTCGGCACACGAGCTGCGTTGGGGCTGCACAAAGAAATATATATTATATCAACACATTCGGGTCTGTGCGTATTAATTTTCTAACTAATTAGTCAAGTTTTCTATTCCCAAACGGGTTACACATTACACCATTAAATGTATTGTGTTCAATAATAAAGGGATTATTAATATACAAATGGTTCTGTTTCTATTGGAAAAACTTAAAAAAACTAGAGAAATTGTTGGCCAGATTGGGAGTTTCCAAACTTTTATCTATATTTCTACTATAATATATATGCATATAATATTTCTTATATTTTAGATAGTGAAATTGCATATTTTTGTTTAGCTAGACGCAGTTTACCCATTAATTAAATAGGTTTCAGTTCAACTTAAAGCTATTTACAAAATAACACACGTAAAATTCTTACGCTTGCTTTTAATATTTTAAATATAAATGGTGTTGGTTGTTTAAATGGTTTTAAAATAGTCTACCTAGGACCCGTGTATTTTTCTAGAAAATTCGGGGTTAAACTTTTTTTAATGAATCATGTATTTTAACGCTGTTTTCAGCTTCAAAACCGTTAAATATCCAAACAGTAATATCAAAGCCCAGATTTATTTAGTTTTATAATACAGTAGTTCTTTGTTACAGGTGGAGATATTTATAAAAATTGATAAACAATACTTAATTGAAAAATATTTATGATTAACTCTAAATCTGAGTTATGGCTGCAGAAAGTTAAATGTCTCTATTTATTTATTTGCTTTTTGTGTCAATAGCTTAGTGATGTTTTAAAAATGGTCCAGGGATTTATTTGTCTCTCTTCAAGATTTTAGCAAAACATGTATTCGCTTTATTGGCACCATACATTTCTGGAACGTTCCTGCAATTTCACATTCAGCTCATAAAGATCTTGAAGTGTATCACACATCAATATTAGGTCTAAAATAAACTCAACTGTGTTAATTTTCTTCAACAATCCCTCATACATGCACCTATATTTTCTGTCTCTAGAATAATCATCCTTAGCATTTGTAAAATGATGCTCCTATGCTTTGTAATCCTGCCAAATTGCAAACACTGAACGAAAACTGTATACTATCAAACAAATGCTTAGTGTTCGTCCAATTTGAAAAAGGTGCATCTCTAATAAATTGGCACATTCTTGCAGCTTTCGACTATTTATCGGTAATGCATGGTAAATAAACTATAACTTGTAAAATAAATGATTTGAATCTGTTGATTCCAGAAATTTCCTTCACAGTATCATGGACAGATAATTAAAGACTATGATTGGCGCAGTGCCATACTATTATTTATGGACATTTATCTTACTATAATCTATTAACTCCACCACTGGATACAAATATTACAACCACACCATAACACACAACAGAAACAAAATATGCATTTAGGTATTCCTCTGTCAATCCGTTAGATAGCGGGTGGCAAATCAAAGCAGAGAAAATCCCAGTAGCCATCAATCATTTAGTTCTATAAAGTCAATAAATAAATAAACTCTTGTGGTCATTTCGCAACCAGAAATCATTGCATGGACATACAAGATCAATGTAGACCTGTGACTAAATGCCTCATCAATAATTAATAATATTTTTTATTTGAAATTTACAATTATGTTGACCAAGTTAGTTTTCATTTTCTTGCTAATGTGATTGATATTATTAATACAAGCATTTGTCGACTCACGTATTCGTCCCATATCAATACTGTTAATTTATTGTAGGTAAATTTCTATTTCAAAATTATTGGAGTGTTGGTTTATTTTTGCTACTTTATAAGCGATGCGAAATATGTTGGTAGTGTCTCTTTTTGGTGTGAAAGAAGTTTCAGGAACCCTTTCTCAAATGCTTCTTTATTTGTTTCTTCCACTGTTTTCAGAAAAGTATTGTGACCAGCACTTACTTTGTGTATAAATATTTTGACTGTAAAAGATGTCGGCTGTGGTTTTGGATTTTACCAAAATGAAGATACTTCACAATTGGCCCATACTTTTGATATGTTCAGTCACAGTCTTGCCTCTGTTTCAAGTGTTTGAACTTTTCGGCAAGCACTACAACCCATATTCCCACCTTTTATACAACATAACCAAACATTTTATTAACAGAAATCAATCTTTTGTTCTAAAGTCAAACAGGAAGGAAGGGCACATTTGCTCCATTTGTTCCTTTGACTTACTAAAAGTTGAGAATGGAACAGAAGTCAATTCAGATGAATTAATTATTTCTTCTGGGTTTTCAAATTTCTTTCTTTTATGCATTGGGGCTGAGGAAAAAATCGAGGATTTCTTTATTTTATAGATTTATATATATATATATATATACATTTATGCGTTTTGTTACTTAATTAAGAAATATATCCGATTTATATAATAAATTAGCAGATTAATATTAACTTAAATCACATATTACAGTAAAGCTCAACTAACAGCCGAATACGCCTCGTTTACTTGATGACGGCAACACAACAATAGATAAAAGAGTTGAGAACAACTGATTTCCGTTAGTGATGGTCACAATCGGGGCCAATAATAAAAAATGTTTTTGTCTACAATCGATTAATCGATTTCACTGTCAATTGAGTAGCTAACATTATTTTGTGCAAGGTGCTATTGCATAATTTTTTCCATTATATCTCTTTCCTTTGTATGGAAAATCGGTTTTCATTCCAAATACATATAATAACATAACATAACCAAAACTTAAAGTAAGTTTAAAAGAGGGTGGGTCTATGGCGTATACCCTCATATACCCTGAAAATAAGGAATGCTTAGGGCAATATTAGGATTTTGGTCTTGTGGTGGTAGTTGAGTCTTGAAGATACATTTACACAAAGGCTATAAAATAAATATATTAAAATAATATTATACTAGCACGTTTCGCTTAATCAAGTTATGTATATATATGTTTATTTTCATATATATAAATATATATGTTTATTTTTATATGTGTATGTATGTGTACCTATCTATATGTATATTTGTGTATATATATTATATTGATATATACATAAACAAATAGGGTGTATATGACGATAATAAGTGATCTTACCCTTACGAAATGCATATATCGTCACCCGAGAATGCAAGTGTTCTATCTCCAAAATGGTTAAATTTGAGATATTTGGTGTATACGTTTATTTAGAATGCATATGATCCACCTGTGGTGAAATTGAGACTATTAAATAATTACTTAAGAAGATACAAGCTCGAGTTGTCTTCTAGTAACATTGGTTTGATACACAAGGTCAAACTTCAATGCTCTTTTACACAAAAGTGAAAAATGGGACATAGAAAACTTGCATTCTCGGGTGACGATATATTATAAATAATTTGTATAAATACTTGGAGTGCCATCTGGGTACACTTAGCTTATTTTATCACCAAAAATAAACACAAACAAATTGTTTTTAGCATTGACTGTTTGGATAAATTCGCGCCAGTATAGCGAAGGATTTTCAACCGTGAACAAGATTTTGTAATGAAGTGATAATAAGATGGCAGATACGTGAAACTTTACGATTGAAGAGCACTTGTTTGGGAGTGTTTGGGTCCACGAAATATCACAGAATGCGCAGACAGAACCACAAATTATGACGCAGTTGCAACTGAGATTTTGGATGCCACTTCAAACAAAGGAAACCCTTGTTTGAAATAAATATTTGGTTATGGAAAAGTCAAAAATAGTAGTTCTAGAATTAGTCAACCAGTCTACAGACTCGATTAAATTGCTGGAGTTGCCACATCCATCGAATGGTAGTCTCGTAAATTGACACGGAAGTGAGCATCATAATTTGGCGTACCAATTTCACAATAAAAAGGAATTATTTGTGAAGCCATTTACCTCTTCTTATCATATAACTTAGTGATTCTGGTATGAATAAACGTATCGAACCATGTGCTTTATTGCTTCAGAAGTTTCTAACAGCTTTGTTTTGAGAAGAGGTGTTCCTTACGTATGAGTGTGCTTTCTATAGCAGCATGCGCAAAAGCAATGACGTTTTTTGGGCAAAGTGTGATCCACATTTCACAGTGTAGATTGATCAAAATCCATCAAATGCTATGTTGTAGGCAATTGTTGCTGCAAATTATATGATTGGACCATATATTTCTAAGGGACTTCTAAAGGAACAACCTATCTGTAAATTCTTTGGAATTGGTTAGTACTCCAACTGACGGATAATGGAGTTATGAAGCGGGTATGATTTCAGCACGACGGTGCGCGTGTCCATTTCACGCTAGTTGTTTATAACATCCTAATGACAACTTCCCAACAAAGTTGGATTAGCCATCCAAATCATCATTAACATGATCTCCACAAAGTCCTGACTCGACCACACCAGACAACAGTCTGTGGGAATGCATCGAAGAGAAAGTGGCTGAAAGTCAATACGAAATTATTGATTAACTACTAGTTGCTGTGAAATCTGCCCTCGCAAACATAATGCCAGTGATTAGGGATGTGGTTTAGGAGGAAAAGCATCGATACTGTACTCAATAAAAGTATTGAAATAAATATCGGTACCTTACTAGAATAGAAATAAAAATATCGAATACAGTAACTATTGTCTGTTTGGAGCACCCTTGGGTTAACTGAGTTAATTGAGCAGTACAAAAGCTTATTTTGTTTTGTTTATGATGACCGGAATCATTTTCCACCGGGCATCAGGATGTATTGATAAACAAGTGAAAGAAGTACTATGAATAATGACGAACAAGAAGAGATTGCATGCTAGAGTTGCTTCTTGCGTTTCATGAAAAAAATTAGTGAGAATATAGAAATAGTGTAATTTGTTCTTCCTTCACAGTCCACCCTAGTAAACATTTGAACTCAGCATAAGTGAAGATAGCAAAAAAGCGTATTCTTTCGATACAGATCCGATACCGGAGTGTGAGTACTAATATAGGTAAAAGTACCGGGGAAAGAAGTATAGAGTAAAATAATATAATACCGATAGTAAAATATTGATATTATTAAATTATCGACACTTTATTCACATCCATAACTCTTATGTTAAGAAATGTCACAAATGACATTGAGACGTATCCAACCTTGCAGGGACACTGATGGAACTCACATAGACCAATTATATCAATAGTTATTTAGGGCTATGGGGATCTATAACTGACCATTCATATAAACTAGCTGATCAAACTTTGTGTGACCATTGGGGATGTCATTAAAACATAATTTTCTCTGTAACCATAGGTGAAATCTGACACCTTACTTAGCTATATACATTGAAGTACCATTAAAGGGATTTTTCCCTAGGGGTGTGTATCCGATGATACACAATTCAGCTCGATACAAAACCCTAGCCTTCGCAGAAGATGCATAGTCTTCGTTCAAACAAATCAACATGAATGATGACGATTGCCCTAACCATATGAAAACTACTACACTGGTTGTGTTTGAACACAAGAATGAGTCGTTCTTCTAGAAAAGTTTATAATCCGTAGCGTTTTAAGGAGCCATTTCATACCCATGTGTCCTTTACAAAGGATTTTTGTTTGTACATCCATCATAAATTCACAAATTTCATACAGTCGCTGTATATTAACATTTAACGTGATATGGCATTGGTCGTTTGCAAACTATGTTGCATATCTTAGTGTTCGAATAACGTGATGGAATTGTTGTATAGATTTGTTTCTTATACCGGTAGCCGAATTAACAAAACCGCAAGAATCACAATTTCATTGATTATGAAGTCAGAGATCTCATCCCTCCCATGTATATATGGCTATTTTACAAATGAGATTTTCATCTCTCACTTTCTCATATAGGAAAAGGTTCCGTCATACTGATAATTTTTGACACCCGGATAATAGATCAAGACGTTTAACATGAACTTGAACTCAAAATAGTAACTCTTTCAGTTTCATATCCTCATATGTCTTGCTGTATATCTTTGTATCTGTTTGTACTGTCCAGGGGGTCCATGCGAAATATAAACACAATAGGTAATAAAACCCTTCTTCTTTGGCACCAAGGAAATAATAGTTTATAATGATATAATATTTCTCCCAACAAAAAATTAGGGATATAGAAGAGAGAGGTTAAATATTTAATAAATTGCAATGTTTTATTTTGTGACAAAATTCAAGCGTCAGCTTCTATTAGTTATATTTGTTATGATTATTCCAGAATTTGGACAAAGTTCTTCATTGCTCATAACAAGTACCCAAACACTATTAACATTATAAAAAACCAAATTGAAATAAGCTTTTTCACTGAAACAATATTTTATTTATTTTGACCAAATTAGGTTTTTGTTATGGACACTGTAAAAATGCAAACCTTAACCTCAACTCTCCATCTAGGCCATCAAATTATTTTATTTTATATTTGTAATATAAGTATTCCTTACATAATACTACCCCTCAAAGCATTGCTGTATATCAGGTTGCGTTTGACTACATCTCCCGGCGTACTTAAATTCGGGTGTGTTTCAAAATTTCCTTGCACCTAGAGGTGGATTCACATCAACGTTTAGAACCAAACATAGTATTTGAAATAGACTGTATGGTAAAGAATGTGTGATTTCATTGTATTAGTTATCCGCCATTTGTATAGCCTAGTCAGCTGTACCGTCTTTAGACTACCTTGTTTTATTAATTAGATCGTTTGTGTCATCTGTGGTGGATACTCGTACTACATGCTAGGTTTGTCCGTGCCTCACCTCCAGCCACGGTGGCAGCGATGACGGCCTGAGTCCTGGCTTCAAGTCCCCGAAGTGCTGGGTGCTGAGCCGTCAAGACCAGACCAAGGTTCGTTCCCGGGGGAGGGGAGGAAGGCACAGACACACCTGGAACCAACCACCACAGTCATGGTCCACGTCAGGTGAAAGAGGTACGAGGTCTGGAGTGTAGCCAAGAACGCAAACCCAATCATATGTCTAATGTGTTTTAATTCAATACATTTGAAAGCTAATGTAGGTTTTGACTTTACTATTCGTACAAGTTGTACTATGGTGCTATGGTGGCCCTCAGTTGTACCAAGATAATATCATGAGCGTGATGTGAAAATATGGAGACAATTATAATGAAGTCAGCTCCTTCAGTAGTCGGACGGTATGATACGTCACTATCTCGAGAGAAATTACTGCCGATGACTGGAATATATGGTTTTGAAATCAGATTGAGTGTAATAGGGTAGGTTTTGCCTTAACGGTTCTCCACTATACTTTCAGAAAAATGTGGATAAACTTCTTCTAGACCCTAGCACATCGTAATTAGTATAATTAGTATACATGGGTACAGCTTGAAGGTTTAATAATATGAGGTGCAAAATATTAATATACAAGTTCACCAGTACCAAAATTATGATTTAAAACAATCTCAATTTCACAATTAGGATGTAATAACAAGAGAGATTAATTTCTACTAAGCATTAGCGCTAACCTATCCATCATGAGGGTTTCATGGGAATCCATATTTGAATGCTGGGCTGGATACTTAATGCGGAGGCTTGGTCTCTCAATGATTGAGAGCAACCAACCTTTCTCTACAGATCACTAATACTATTATTATGAGATTATAATTCATACAGAGGATCGTCGTATCTAATAAAGTAGGATTTGTGCAAGAGTTTAACGTAAAAAGTGATTAAGAAGACTTTGACAAGATCTGACAAAAAAGATGGAAATTAAAATAATATAACTAATTCATATTAGGATAAACTACCTCTGATTATTAAGTCAGATGAGTTCTTAAGTCTTGAAATACTTTTGGAACTATACTATTCCTTTTCAATTCAAAAACATCTACAGTTTAAGACGTATTTTGAGAAAATGCTCTTGGATATATTTTTCAAGATGATCAAGATGATAAGCAGTTGATAATAATGTTCGTTGGAAACCACACTTAATAAAATGGAGAATGTTCATAAATTAATTTTATCCCATAAAACACTGGTTGATATGCATTTCATAAAGCACTGGTTATTAAATACCCCATAGATCACTCGTTAATATTTAGTTGACATTGCAGACTTAGCTGCTCGTGGTAGTAGACTGACAAATAAAGCGGGAGTCTAACAACGCCTCTATCACGCGGGAATGTTCTACTCGTTGCTGGTTACTAGCGGCTAGTAAATTAAATGAACTATCGTCGTATGAACCCTCAACTGGCGGCTAGGGAAGGTAAACATGCTTAACTTTACTAGCCCTAGTTGACGGAACAAGGTTACGTGATCGATTCACCACTGCCAGCTAGCGCTCAACTATCCTCGTGATAACTCCACGAAATGGAACTATAGCTATTAGAAAAAGAACACAAGCATCTTAAACCCTCACGCCTTACACCCACCCACGGAAGACATTTTAACACAACAACCACCCAGCACATACTATACTCGCCAATAGCTTACGGTGCGGAAGAAGGGAGCGCAAGTAACTTTACAGTTTTATAGCATTACATTTCTTTGCCCAAAATAGATAAATATTTCTCCAGTAGCAACATAAAGTTTAGTTTTCTTCCCATGCTAATATCGACAGATTCTGAATATCTGTCAAAAGTGTTCTGGAATTTGGTTAAAACTTTTCTTTTTATTTAAAATACGAGTATTTTGACAAAATCCAAGGACACCCTTGACAGATAATCAATATCTGTTGATATTAGCACGTGCAGAAAACTAAATTCTATATTGCTACTGGAAGGATATTTTATTTATTTTTTCCAGAACATTCATATTCTATAAAAACTGTAAAAAATATTTGCACTCCCTTCTGCCGCACCTTAACTATGGTATGGTTTTTGTAGAAAGAACAGTAGAAATTAGTTACTAAATTCACTAAAACAATTTTAATAATATTCATACATCAATTCATGCTATGTGCAGCTGTCACTTTTGATAGACATTGTCAATACCTATAAAATAACACAAATAATAAATTGAAATGTTATTATTCTTGGCCGCAAAGAAATATATTTTAATTCTATCGCCTGGAACAACTTAGAAATGAGAATAGTTACAACTTGACTCAGGGTGTAAGAAATCTACTAGACTTCCAAGTACGAGTTTATATGTATAATACATAACTACAGTTGACTTTTATGTGCCAGATGAAATAACATTGACTATAATAAATATTATTATCAAGTTCCATCCATCCCGAGGAAGACTTATATCGTGAATATGCAAATTAATCCAGCCTATGTGTTACATTATGATCCTCAGCCCAACTTGGACCAAGAATAAAGGAACGAGATTTACATCCCTAAAGTCTGACCATAAATTTGTCGGTGAGGAGTGCTACTTCAAATAATTATAAATTCCCATATAAAAGATTTATAATTATCAAGGGGTTAATATAAAATAATGGTGGTAGCAGTTTGGTTGGAAATATTGGCTGCAACCATAAATTATAAATAAGGTATAATGGGGGTGAGATTGACTTTTGGTACAGTAACAAATTTCTAATAATGGAGGCGTCTAGTCCAGGCATGATTAATAGTTTAGATGAGTATTTTCTTTCTCTAACTAAGTAGAAATTGGTAATACCAACTATATGCTCTAGGAACATAAAACAGTTGTAACATGCATCACTTATCAACTAGGATTTAACTCGCTGCCCTTAAGGTCTTGGTTGTGCTTATGTTTCCATTCCTCCATGCAGTTATTCTGCACGTCATTACACCCTGGTCTTGGGGGTTGCTTTAGTGTGACATCAATTAACGTTTAGGTGTGCAATGATAATACGAGGAGAGGTATCATTGCTGTGACCTTCTATACGTCTATAATCAAGGGGTATTAATAAATTATTCCAGCACTCCGAGTGAAGCAAACATGCATTACCTGATAATTGAAGACAGTGACCAGCTATTACTGCAGTTTTTCTAGTGTTACTATAAGACATTCCCCCCATCTCTCAGTTTTAGATGATTCACTTTTCAGTAATAATCTTCAATCTTCATCCATCTTAAAAAAGTGATACAAATTCCAAATAAAGGTTACTTGACTCACCTGCTGGTGGTTCTCAAGAGATGACCTTGTTAGTGCTACTATATAGTGTCCTATTCTTCAAGCTGTTCCTCAACATACCAAGATAGGTATAAAAGTCACCTGCAGGTGGAGGTGGCGTCATACTGCCATTACTGCAGGAGCTGGCCGTGCTGTTGTTGCTATCTGGCGCCCCACCTAACCCCATGTGTATCTCCGCCTCGATGCCACCCCCGGGCTTGCCTCCTCGCTGAGTGTTGAGGATCTGCATCTCCCACATCTGCTCCTGGCGGATCTCATCATTGTAATCCTAGGAAAACAAACAATTAGCTTTTTGATAAAATTATATCCTATTTATTTGTATTTTCATTTCCTTTTCCTGGTTTGTTATTTGCTCAGTCTTCTATGGCGACATGTCCCCGTGTTATTATTGATGTGACACCAACTTCAGGTCATGTTTATAGTGGAGATGATGTTCTTTTAAATATATTATCAGAAAGTTTATGAAAATTTTGATGTATTATATGTTTAGTCTTTTTACATATAATACCTAAAATTTTCATAAAGTGTCTGATAAGCTGTATAAAAGAACATCATATTTATCATCACTAACACCTGAACCTGGCGTCACATCAATAATAACAACGAAACGTATCATCACAAAAGAATAAACAAATATCAAATAAGGAAAATGGAATACAAATAAAAATAAAATTATATAATTTAATATTTTCCTTATCAAATCAAATATGAGCATTAGAAAAATCATTATTGCTTATATTTTTATCCATTTGGCATTCACAGGTTTTTATCATCGTAGATCGTATTTAAGTTGCTGTAGTGTATCTGTTTGATAATGAACGTGTCATTGAATTTTATAAATAAATAAGCTCTAAAGTGTAATGGTGTATATTTCAATATATTTATCGAAAACATTTAATTCAGAGGATATAATTTTATTTTTAATGATTACTTTATAGAAGTAGTTTTTAAATGTTTTATTATTTTTGTGTAGCACCTTTAAACCGACTGCAAAGAGTAGAAAGTGAAATATCGTCTTTTAACGATGTGTGTTTATTATTTTATTTCAGGAAGACTATAATGGGTTTTTTAAGTAGGTATTTTAATATCGTTAAGAGGATGATACATTTATATAATTTCTTTCTTTTGGCTTGCATAACTTTTTACAACCGTTATTAGGCTCTTAAAGATATTTTTCTTTAGTAACGTTAAAACCTAAAAGGAGTTAAATACTTTGTTACAATATGAGCTAAAAATACATTTTAATAATATTAGTAATATTTATAAGTAATCTTAGATGAAAATTATCTGAGCTGTATTGATGTTAGCTTGGATAAAATATCCTAACAAATATAACATTAATTAGAAATTACATTTTTTGTTATTTATTCAAGTTTAGCTTACTATTTATTCAGCATAGCCAAGTACACATTCTTACCAAATACATAAGTTTAAAGGGAGTCCCTGTTGTTGTTTTTATCGACGTTTCATTAAAATAGAGAGGACATGTACTGATTTCAATGAATTTGGTACGATATTAATTTAGGTAAATTAAGAGCTGATCCCCAAGTGAGACTAATGGGAATTAGAACAGATGAGAAATACACAGAGTTTGTTGGTGTAAATATATTACAAAATTATAAACATTTAAATTATATCCCATAACAGCATTAGTTCAATGTTATTTCTTATTGTATTTTACACCCAATTCCTTTTCCAGCTTTTGGAATTTATTTATTCAAGACAAATATTTCCCACTACTGGATTGCTAGGCCTGTTATAGTTTATATGCTTTATACTCTAACTTAAGACTAGAACAGGCACAACACCCAGTCCCCATTCGTTAATTCATCACTGTGATAGGGTAGACCCTCATTTCACCACTAACAAACTGTTCCGACATGCCAGAAATCGAACCCGGAACCATAAGCTCACTAGACAGACACTCTACCAACTGAGATAAGGTTTCGGATTATTTTATCAAAATAATGAAGCTTGACACGATTGTTGTGTAAATATGTATATCTACACAAATATATTTTAAGGTCTCAATAAACATCAACTAGCAATTCTATTGTACCGACCAAAATATACTACCTGAAATCATAAAATAATAGCATTTATAGTTGGGCCTATTTATAATTTATTTAATATTTTTTGTGTTTCATTTTGTCACAAAAGCTGTTACTATATATCTAAACTTTTAAATAAATTTAGTTACATTTTTAAATATATTTTTTTATAAATCTTATTGATAAATGGTCTTAAATTATAAATATATGCATACAGTGAAGTCTCCCTTAATGGATACATCTAAATAGCAGAATGTTCTTTAAGGCATCCAATTTAAATTTCCCCGTCCAAATAACTTGGCTGCTTCAGGTTAAACAACTTCCCAGTAACGGACTTTCTCAATAAAGGAAACGGACATTGCTGAAGATGCATATATTTTTTGCTTAACAACCTCTAAGAAGCGGACATAAATTTAAAACACCAGTACGTATATATTACTGTAGTAACGTTATAAATGTCATTGTCTCGAGTGAAATGTGAGAAGGGCTGCCTTCACCTCCAGTAGAAGTTTCTAAAATAGCCTAAACAGGCATTTAAAGGCCATAGCTTCGACCCCCTCCAAGTCATTAGCAGTGGTTGTTCGAACTGTTTATAGTCTGTATTATTATTATTATTATTATTATTATTATTATTATTATTATTATTATTATTATTATTATTATTATTATTATTATTATTAGCACCGCGTCTTACTACCCGTTCGGGATATACGCACTTACGCTAATGTGTAATGGTAGGGTGATTGTGAGATGAAATGAAGGACCTACAGTTTAACGTGGAATCCGAACCACGGTGGAGGCCTGGCATTCCCCTTTAGTCTGTACGCGTTCGCTCTTAGTGAATAAACATGCGATTCTTTTAAGTTGTGATGTTATTAAACTGGTACGTTTTGTCGGTTCTTAAGATGTTTCAAAAATGTAAGTGTTTAAATTATTATAATATTTAGCACCTCGTCTTACTACCCATTCGGGTTATACGCTTTAAGTACTAATTATCCTAATGGATTAGGAATTTGGAAGGTTGAATTAGAGGAAGTGAACCCGCATTTGCGTGGAGAGAAAGTGGAAAAAACCATTTAAGAAAAACCACCCCCCATTTAACCCGAACGAGATTCGAACCTTGATCTCCCCGTCCTCAGCAGTCGAGCTCAACACGACAAGCGCGTTAGCCAACTACGCCACCGAGGCGGGTTAAGTGTTTAAATTGAAAGATAAAATATTATTATCATCATCATTATTAACACCGCATCTTACCAACCGTTTGGGTTATACCTTATAACTTATAAGACAAAATAGAAGTTTTGAAAGTGAGTGAGAAAGAAAACTTCAGTTTTCGTGATTTGGCCACTAAATTTGACGTGAGAAAAACCCAAGTCAGTGACATTCTGAAATACAAAAACGAAATTTTGAAGTCTTATAAAAATAAAACAAATTAAGTAAAAGGGCATTTCTGAAAACGCAAGGACAAGCTGCTTATAATGTGAAGTTTGACTGGTTCTTCCTTTGTCCGGAACACTTAATTCGCGAAAGGGCATTGGAAATTGCTAACTACAATAGCCTCATGGCTTCTTTGGTGCTGACTGACAGCTCACAGCTGACTTCTGACAGTCAGTATATACCTAAATGTTGACTGTCAAAAGTAACAGCTTCTAAACAAATGTTTTTGCAGATCATATGGTTCGGCTTAGAGCTACAAAATTCGTTCTGGTAACTTTTCAAAGCCGTCAGTTGTCAGCTGGGAGCTGTCAGTCAGCGCCAAAGAAGCCATGGGGCTACTTTAGTTTGGTTTAAGTTACTATAAGGCTTCTGATGGTAGGCTGGAAAAAACTTGGTGGTCAAGGAGTCAGATGTCTGACTTCTGTGTTAGGGGTCCGTGATTCAATCCTCGGTCCCAGCACAGATTTATCTGATTGCCAAACCCTTCCTTTACCTCTGACAAGACGAATATTAATAAAAACTTGTGAAGGTGGGGGACGCCAGGCCTACACCGTGGTTCGGATTCCACGTTAAATTGTAATTATAATAATAAATTATTAATAAATTATAATAATATTATTAATAATAATAATAATAATAACAATAATAATGTTATTATTATTATTAATAATAATAGTAACATTTATTTTCCTCACTTTTCGTCATATAGGTCATTTATAATATGCTAAGTACGATTATTTTTTTATTTATCCTGCACACAATACTGCACAGTGCTGTAATTTTGAACGGTATTTTGTTTTTGGTATTATCCACAGCATATAGATATTTATATGTTAAACTTTGTTCAAGCGTTATGATTTGTATATTATTTAAATTATTTTTCCAAATAACGTTCACTTCTTAATAACGGACATTTTATTTGGTCCCGTAAGGTGTCCGCTATTAAGAAATTCCACTGTACTTGGCTTTAAGTATATAATTAATTTTACAATTATTTGAAAACTATTTCATAAGAAAAATCAAATTTTAAAGCAACGATGTACTATGTTAATTTGCAAAAGATAATACTATTATTTTTATATCAAATTTGATCCAAGTCTAAATTTTATTTATTGAAATGCTTTGTTAGTAAAAATATATAATTGCATACATAAACAGTAAATTTATGATTAAAACATGTTTTATTAAGACTTCGCGATCATTTAAAAAACAAATTAATAATATTTTAAAACGTTACACCTACATTTTAGATAACAATCGAAAAATACCTCAATTTATGTATACTACTTTTACAAATCATTGATATTGAGTTTATATAAAAGCAAAGTGTTTTAAATTTAAGTTTAAAAATTAACTAAGCAAGAGAATTTTAAAAATAATTAAATATTATATCTCCTTTAATAGTTTAGTCCTTATATATTTATTATATTTGATAGCACCTGGAGCGAATTAGTAATTGAAGTACAGTTTGTTTCAAGTATCATTTAACCTTACCCTATGCCTAACAATAACTAAGTAAATAAATAAAGACTTAAATAATACCAAAAAGGAAACGATGCATATCACGTATAAAAAACCATAATTTGAATAATTGCCCATTTTACCTTCAGTTCACATGCATATGACACACGCTCGAAATAGTATTACTGATGCCACGGAGGTCGGGGATCAGATCTCAGGAGTACACCCTGAGTTTCATTTTATTCATGTGATTTATCAGTGTGGTTTTATCATCCTCTCTCGTCGATAATTTTAGTTCCCTTCCGCTAAACTCCCCCTTACATATACGCCATAAATTAAGCCGTTAAATAGCTCTGATGTTAAAATGTCTTAACTAAAAATTGAAGCAGTATTGAATGTTAACCCTCCAGATTGTGCTAGGACCATTACAATATAAAGGTAAACAATTAACCACGAGGTTGCAGGTCACGTGAGCTCCGACAGAGACAAATAATATATTTTAATGTTACAAATCTATGAACAAATATATATTTAAAATATTTGGATTAAGGTGGTCGCCTCTGCAAACAAAAAATGTCACAGAGACGTTCAAATATAATGACATATTTAATTATATAATGAGTTTACTTAAAATATGACCCACGCCAACCCTATTTTAGTTTTATTGGTCTAGACACTATCCTGTGAAAAAGTGATCTTCAAGAAACCGGTGAACCACGCAGATAAAAAAAAACTACTTAACATTAAATAACTAGAAAAAATAAAAATATTCCATATATGAATAATTCTCCCAAAATTACTCCGCATAGCCACTACTGTTGGAAGTTACTAAACACCATGTGACACAAGCCCTATGAAGAAAGCTCGTTATTAAATACCCAGCTTTAACTTATATTTGACCGGTTAATCACTCGTTAAGCAATAACACGAGTATAACTCTTTAAAAAAAACGAGACCACTCGACCTAGGTTAGAGATCCTTAGAAAAAAATATGTAACTTGTCTCCCGAAATACACCTTTTTTATCTGAGTCATATACTTAGCACACTGCGGAATGATGATGAATGTTACACACTAAAGAATAGCACAAAGCGAGTAATACATAGCTTGGGAACAAGATAATATGGAACAATGTAACACATTATGTACACTATTTTGTAGTAAAATGAGAGAATTAAACCTTTGGGTTTTTTAATATTTTATATACATTGTAATTATTCTTAAAATGTGTTGTTCATCTCTATCTAGAGCTGTATGAGATTTTAAGTGTAGTGCCCACAATTGTTAGTTCTCATTTTGTTTCGAATTTTTGGATAATATAATATGTCCTTTTTTCGTTAATCTGTTTCTATGTAAAATATTGTTTGGACATTTCTCCGCTTGCTTTATCCAAGGATGAGAATGCAGTTTTTAACCTTATCATTTCTGGTTTCTATTTTAAATATGGGCTTTCTCTTTATTAATAATATTGTTTTATAAGCTATTATAAATTTTAATATATTTAGGCCCTCTCAGGCCCTCTCAGGCCTCTCTTAGGCACACTCTTACAGTAAATACATTTTATTTGACTGAATTTGCTTACTGGGTGAATTGGACAGTTATCAAAGGGAAAAAGTCAAATCGTCTATCAGCGTCACTTTCCAAAATTTCTGTATCACTGATGTAACAGTTCTGTTCCGTTCTAACAAGTTTCCAGGACCTCTGGTAATGCTACTGTCCAACCAATCAGAAGGCAGAGAGCTAAGTGCCAACTCTTGTGATAGGTTCAAAATATAAAAATTGTCTGTGATGTTAGTGGAAGGGATATTTTCAGAATTACCAAGTGCTGAAAGTGTCCAGACAGACGCTATTAGACTCAAGAAGTGACCTGACGTGCGTTGAACGTGTTTGGTTTTAAAATTTAAAACAAACGCAATAATACTTACCACGAATGTACATGCATTATCAGACGAGAAGTAAACTATGTTGTTAACTCATATTAAAATAAAAACAAAATATAAATCAAACTATTTGTTTGTATTGTTTATTAGAAAAAATTGCTTAAATCATATTGTACGTGGGGAATATAAATTTCATCAGCTCGTACGTAAACAACGCAATAGTAAGTACAAGTGGGGAACTTTATTTACTACAACTACAAGTTAGATCATGGTGATGCGCCTTCAGAAGCTACGAGCGCCGGCCCACTTGGGGCATACATCGTAAATTAGGATCATCGGGGCAAGTCGGGTGTTGTATAAATTACACTATCCCCAATGCTGAATTTAAAAGAACAAACATCTATAATATTATTTTATCCATTTAGTAATATAATATTTGATTTTATATTCAACTTTAAATATGATAAATATCAAATAAATATGTTGTTCCTTACTAGAGGGTGGGGTAGAAAATATTGATACGTTTAATAGCTGTACTATTTTAACCACTAAATGCTTCAAATTAAATTTAGATACCAACAAAATATTGACAATTTTCTATACTAACTACCCTTGAATTATTCATGGTCTAAAAACAATGTTATTAAAATGACCACCGTTTAGTTCCAAATAATGTTGTTTGAGCATCTTGAATCTTGACAGGAAATGTCTCTTGTTGGATGTATTCTGCTTACACAACAATCCTAAGTTCCTGAATTGTTCTTGGGCAAGTCACGTAAACATGACTCTTTTTCTTGCCCCACAAGAAAACAAGTAAGGTGCTGTTAATTCTGATGAACGTGTTGGTCAGACGAGGTCAACGTTCCCAGGAAACATTTTGCAAAGCATCTGTATTGATGTTCGACCTATCTGACCCCTGGACTGCAACGTGAGGGAATGGATAGCAACCACGTGTGGTTCCAGTAAGATGGGGCAACATCCTACACATCTCAAACTTCCGCCTACTCAGATTACAGGACACCCTTGGATTGGTTACCCAATTCCGTCACACCCCAGGAGGAAAGCTCAGACGTTTTCTTGTGGGACATGTTAAAAAGTCGTGTCCACGCGACTTGCCAAAGAACAATTCAGGAACATAAAGAAATAATTGTGGTGGAAGTCGAACAATTCAACAAGAGACATTGTGTGTCAAGTTTAGAGTAGTGCATACAACACTTTATAGGAAATTATGGTGGCCCCCTTAAGTAGAATGCTATAACGAAACAATTAATAAAAGTGTCTGCAGAAAATTTTAAATATTTTGTTGTTATTCTAAGTTTAATTCTCATCCTGTTTTATGTTTAGCATGTGTTTTTTTGTGTCAAGCTAGATCTATTTTAATATCTATAGAAAAAAACCAATAATATCAACCATAAGAAGAAGATTTTTTAGAAAATAACGCGAGGCAGCAAAAAAAAACATTTTACTTTAAATTTGTAGATACAGTATGTGTTGGTTCTTGTTGCACAATAAACAAATTTACAGTCGAAATATAAACTCACATAGACCTTTAAATTTACTCATATTATTCCATCGGGTTTCTTAAACCATATTAATTCTTTAAGCTTTTCCAATTTTTCACCAAATATATTTTATACTTTTTTTTTCTCATCGTCCACTTTGATATAAAAGGCTAGGATCAATTCAAAAACATTCTCTCCAGTGCAATGACGACAGTAGAGATAATTTTAATAATCTGTTTGTACAAGGTTAATCTTTTACATATCAGTAAATTGCCTCATATAATATTAACATCAAATAAGAAAACTTATACATTAACTTCACTTTGTTCAAACTCGCTGCCACTATAAGATAAAACTACCGGGTTAATTTGATGAACTGATACTCGGAAAGTAGATAATCAAGGTTGGCACACTTGTATCGTCTACAGCCTTATTTTGTAGCTTTCATCTCCATGAGATTGTCTTTCCAGCTCGGTGGTGACTTGTTTACGTTAGTAAAAATAATACTTCTTCAGGACTGGATAGACATATTGTACTGCACAATACCCAGGAAACGTTAACAATTAATGTATATCCTATCACCGTTGTGACAAGTTGATGTTGTCAGTGGTAGTCTACGATGTGACGCTGGGAAGAAACTCGACACATACTACTTGTAGAAATCGAGAATAATTAGGCCGCTACGTTTGAACTAGCGGGGTTGAGTAACATAGAGTGTAATTTGAGTTTTACTAATATATATAGAACTGTGTGAAAATGTGGAGTTAGATCATTTTAAACTAATTTGTAAGCATATTTTCGCAGCTATGAGACTAGTTCTTAGGGATCTTGATTTTTCCTTTCGCTAACAAATACTGTAGTTTTTGGATAGGGTCACACCAGAAAATGTTAAGATATTTGAAAACTAACATAGAGCTTTCCTCTTTAAAATGCTATGTTTACTTAACATTTCATACATAGGCCTAATAAAATCAATAATTGAATAAAAATACTTAATAATGAGTGAAGTTAAAATTTCAATATGATAACTAAGAACTACAAGTTATGTGCATTATTGTAGGTTTTTATACGACAGTCGTCGACGTTTTACTGATAATAATAATAATCTCTATTTTATTACATAATTCTATGAGATACAAATTTGATTAGAATATTGCGTAGTTACACACTTGGAATTGCACTTTGAACTATGAACCTCCCAACAGAGTAAGCCCAGCGGTTGGACATCACCTTCATACTCTCGGGGCGCCTGGTCATGTATGAGGCAATCTAAATTGCTAATGACAAAATAGAGAACACACACATATCTAACAAGGCTCCAATAACACATGGTTACATGTAATGTGTAACACAATGTGAGAACAAATACCATTCAGAGAAAAACACAATCATGTACAGTACTAGCTCGATACTGAAGCAACC
>CABFVX010004373.1:51655-66916 GCA_902151425.1 Timema shepardi | reverse complement strand
TTGCTTTCTTCAGTTACCGTCAATTGGGGGCTGGCGCTGAAGCGACTCTTCACTTCCTACGACCATTGACCGGGCCCTTAACACGACAAGCGCGTTAGCCAACTACGCCACCGAGGCGTGTGTGGAGTAAACAATTAATTAACTCGTTGTCATCTGGTAAACAGGCATAGCCCCAAATGGAGAGCGACTGGGTAGCCTCAAAGAAAAAACAAACTGTTTTAACACCAAATTTGTTGTTTCTAACGTCTGGTTACATGATGTGGCCCCTTGTGGGAAATATCACCAGAAGTCGAGGAAGACGATTGATTGGTCCATGGCTATAATCAATGACCAATGAGAGTGTTTTACTGAGGCATAAATTTCTAAATAATTCTATTGAAAGTTTTTTAATAACCTGGTGATGACAAAGAAAGCGTCACAATTAAGCCTGCCACTACTCTATCGACACCACGTCAAAGACTCATATTGTAAATTTAATTTTAAATACTTTTGTTAATTTTCGTCAATCATGTTTCTAAATAAATGTAATTACTATCTGTGTTTATTATTCATAATTAATTAATATGCTAGCCCGCTTTGGTGTCCGCGTGGTCTAACGCACTACTCTCGCAGTAGACTAGACTGCCATTAATGGGGAGATTGAGGTTCGAATCTTGGTTGGATGCACTAGGTATGTTTTTTCCAAATTTGTTTTCTACTTTTCCTTCACGCAAATGCCGGTACATCTACAATTATAACCTACATAATCCCTAAAATCATTAGCGTAATTAGTATATAAGCTTGTAATCCGGATGGGTAGTAAGACACGGTGCTAAATTAAAGTTGTTTCTAACGGCCACTAGGGAAGTACAAAGGTCACTTTTTAAATACGAAGCAAAGTCGAAGCCAAAGTCAAAAATATATTTTTTTGGTTGTCTCATAACACTTATTTTAATTTTTAAACTATCCAATAAGTGCGTCTAGGTTAAGAGAAAGGTTCAGAGAAAAACAAAGCACACAATATTTTTTTATTGGGACTAATCTCAATTCATCTATATTTACTTTACATAGATGCCATAAAATCTGTAGTTGGTATTAAAATACTGTTTAGTAGCTGTTATAAAACGATTATATTCAGAAATAAGGCATATCAAGGGAGATACTTCAAATATATTAATTATGTATCGAAGTTTTATTCATTCCTTTGAAGTGTTTCGTAGATGCGAAGGTTATTGTGTCTGAAACGAAGTAGATTTGACCTTCGACATTTCGAAGCTTCACACATCCCTATCGGCCATATTATGCAATCGACCGATTAAGGCTACAATTAAAAATAAGCATTATGAACTCAATGTCTCCCAACCCATACCCCCCTCCCCTCTTTTGTGACGCCCTTACAGAAGTAGCGGGGAGATAAATCGGTTGATAATGACAGTTTTGAGCGAAGTAGTAGGTATATAAAACCCTACATAAAACATTTCATAAACGGGTGTTAATATATGGTATTTTCGTTTTATAGCAAAATAAAAACTTGATAAAATATTTTTCTATCAATCAATTTTGGTTGTTTACTTTAAACTTAATCACAATCTGTTAAATACCTATGTGTTTCCGGATCCGGATTAATCTACGGATTTTCATCACTCAAGAAAAATCCATCATCCTTGGC
Organism: Timema shepardi; assembly: GCA_902151425.1. Taxonomy (NCBI): domain Eukaryota; kingdom Metazoa; phylum Arthropoda; class Insecta; order Phasmatodea; family Timematidae; genus Timema; species Timema shepardi. Next base: position 65,268 of record CABFVX010004373.1, on the reverse strand, counting down.
TGGGTTTGAACCATCGAACATCGAGTTGGGAGGCGAACACTTTATCCCAGGAACACCGATGTCGACATAACTATTTAATGTAATATTAATTTCATTCATCCTCAAAAAATTTTGTATTTCATAAATATAATTAATAGATACTGTAAATTATAAGGAACATATTAAAAATATTTTAATTTTTGTCAACAGCTATATTACCTTCACTAGAAACATTGCTTTTATTTTACAGATACACGAGATGATTATCAAACCTATTGGAGAAAAGATTTGATGAAAATGATAAATAATTAAAATAATGTATGGATGAAAATTCCTGAAAATAGCATTCTTTTAAAATAAAATAAATTTTTATATCTTTGAAAATACTTTGATATGAAGACTTTGTCTGTATACCCTTAAAACTTTATAGATAATCGATCAATTAAGAGTGTATATCAGACTTAGAGCAATTATATTTACTCACAAGGGCACCGATGACGTATCTTTTGATTTTTCTTCAGCGTACAATAGCAAAGAAAGGAAGGTTTCCTAACGTCCCAAAAATTGACATTTTCAGGTATGTCTGATTATTTAAAAATTAGTATGAACCATTTAATTACGTTGTCTTTATTCAAAATTCCAGTTTAAAAAAATGTTGAAAAGAGACTAAATTATGTGGAAATAATAATATTATAATAATAGACTACTAATAATGATTTTAAAGAATTCTACAAGAATTTGGCTTAATATTTAATTTTGATTTTGTCAAAACTCATTTTGTACTCTATTCCCATAAAAAAGTAAATTCTTGTACTAATTATTTAATTCAGCCCCTATTAACCAGGATAAATCTGTGCAAAGTTTTAATAAACCTCAAATATTAATGTTTGGTTTTCAAAAGGTTGACGAAAATTGAGCATTACTTGTAGGCCTATAATTTGTCTCAGTTATAAAATAGGTATGCGACTATACATATAAATGGTTTAAATGGTAATGTGTTTTTTTAAAAGTAAGTTCAAAGTAAACTTAAGTCATAAAATATAGTTCATTTTCTCAGTTTTCAAACATCTTAGTACACACCTAGTCCACTTTTAGGGCATTATTGCTATAAATATAAACAAAAATGTATTGAAGTATACATTATTTAGGCCATAGGTCCTTAAAAATGTTAAAAATAGTTATTTGTCAAATTTGATGATAAAAAGTCACATAAAATATATATTTACAAAAATACTGATTAGCTCTAACTATAAAATGAGTTATTGAAAAAGGACAAAAATTCAAAGGTATGGTATGTAAGACAGCATTAAAATTTATAAACCGACTTTGATAAAATTTGGTATGTGCATAGAATTAACTGATTGTCAGCGAATATAGTTTCAAGTGTGTGATAAGGATTGTTTTTATTAGAAATTGCCATAGCATTATTTAAATGAAATTATAGCAAATTGATTTAAAAAATGAGACATGAATGTAAAATTTGCGATAGCATCTTACGTGTTAATCAAATATTTTTGTCATAAACGACCATGTACAGATAATATATTCGTCACGTTGACTCTCATATCAGGGGCTTATTCCCTTTCTATAGTTGGTGACTTATAGAGGGTAAAACCATAATCGGAGGAACATCTGACTCACGAAAGGAGGGGGCATGTGTGTGTGGGGGAGGGGGGGGCGCAAACACACTGACTCCGAGGGTCCTGTAACCCACCGTGAAGTTATACTCAAGAGTAGCTCTTTATGCAGGTGCGACCACACTTAAGTACTATTTTATTAAAAAAATACCCCATGCCACCATGTAAATAAACTAAAGGTTTTCTTCCTATTTACGTAAGGTCTTCTCTTCTTAAATTTGCATTTACTGGGATATTTTGGCACCCTATAAATATTTCTAAGGCTATAAAATGTTTATAGCCAAAGTAATTTTACGACACATTATTTTATTATAGGATAATAAAGGCTACATCTTACCTAAGAGTTTATTTTTATTTTTTGTAACTTCTATATAATACAAAAATATTCGGTGACACTTAAAAACTTGGTAGCCCAAATGGGGTCGTGACACAGGGATTCACACCACTACTCTAGACTATGAGTGCATTATTGAGCACCCGGTCAAAATGCCAACATAATTTAGGCTTGTTCGCTGGGTGAGGGAATATTGGGAGTTAAATCAAGTGTTCCGTGTCCTGAGACTGTCCTTTCCCCCCCTCCAACTCCCAAGATAGTTTTCAACTCTCCATCCACGTATACGCGAGCACATTTAAAGTATTACCTTCCTCATCCATGTCACATTAGCCTAATTATTATTTGTGGGTATACCGAACGGGTGGATAAAAAGCAATCATAGAGAGTACCTTATTCACACACAAGGCCGTTGTCAGGGGGGGGGGGATTCAAACCCCCTCCCGAAATTTTATGTACAAAATATATATTTGCTTTATTTATGGTTCAAACAATATCAAAATCAAGATACAAGTACAAATTAGGGGGCTGTGTTGCCATAAAAAAACACTTCAGAGAGCTTCTAGAGGTGTTTAATATTTAGAAATTTTCCTAGCCTCTGGTAATTAGGGGGTTATGTTATCATAAAAACACTTCAGATAGCTTCTAGAACTGTTTATCATTTAGACTTTTTTCTATCTTCCAGCAATTGAAGGATATGCCCACCAACCCAACCCCCCTCTCCCGCCTCACCCCGAAATTATTGGCTTGCTATGGCCTTGTCCACNCCCCCCTCTCCCGCCTCCCCCCGAAATTATTGGCTTGCTATGGCCTTGTCCACACATACCTAGAGCCATTGAACGGAGGAGCTGTCCCCTGTTAAATGCACCAGCAGCAGCCAGCATTATAGGGGACAGCCAAAACCCAGCCCTAGTAATTGTCTGGCTCAAGTCCCTGTCCTCAGTTGACCAGCGGGAACCTCTTGGAGGTGTGTTGTAGTGATTATATTTTACACATTCCTCTTGCTCAATTAATAAATATAATCAGATCTAATCTAACGTAATAATATTCAAAATATACTTTATTTACATTATGTTTCAAAGTGAATATTTACGCGGTGCAACACACTTATGTTTCTCTTTATCGTTCACTCAAGAAAAATCTTCTCTAAGGACAAGGGGGGAGATACGAGGGACGAATGCAGTCCGTTACTCTAATATACTATAAACAAAACTTTCGTAAACAGCCTCCTTGGTAAGTAGAGGTGACGACACTCGCGTAATAGTCAACGAACAGTCAGGACCTACATCCATCAAGAACGTAAAAACAATCACTAAATCTGACTCAGGACCGTAATTATTCCACGTCGGTCACTAGATTATATCAATCTTGATCCAATCACATTTTATTTGATTATTTGCACCACGTCTTACTACCCGTTCGGGTTATACACACTTAGGCTAATGTGTAATGGTAGGGTGATTGTGAGATGAAATGGAGGACCTACAGTTTAACGTGGGATCCAAACCACGGTGGAGGCCTGGCATTCCACACATTCACAAGTTGTGATTAATACACGTCTTGTCAGAGGTGAAGGAAGGGTTTGGCAATCAGACACATCTGTGCTGGGACCGAGGATTGAGCCCCGGACCCCCAGCACAGAAGTCTAACACCTTACCCCTAGACCACCAGGTCTCCTCAATCACATTTTAATCATCCCAGTTCCTTAGGAAGTGAAATAGCAGCGAGTGTGATACTTGATCACATATTCACCACGTCCAGTACAGCAATAACGCTCAATAAACACACTTCATAAAAAAAACATAAGTTATTTAAATTAATAGCCAGACAACAAATCACATCAACCTAATCAGTATAGTAACAAAACGCATAAATTGTTAATATTGAGTGCATGCAAATACAAAATGTAGCACTGTCCGCAAACCATGATCGGTGAACACGAATGTACTGAAAGGTTTTATTATTAGATGGTTACCCCGCAAAGCAATCGCGGGTACATTTCCTCTTAAACTATAACTTCCTCATACATATTCGACTATCATCTCAATATTAATGTATATGTTATACCTACATAAGTTTCTGAAACAAAGTACTTGGGAAAATATTTGCTCCGAAATGGTAATGAAGTTAATGGAGAATGAAGGCGGTTACATAATGGTGAGTTGTATACCCTAAACTTATCAACAGACATTGCGCTTTACGGGTGTGGTCCAACAAGCGTGTCATATTGATTATAAACGAGCCATTACAAAACAAATTAAGTTAGAGCTCTCAAGTTATGTTCTTACAGTACAATACAATTATGCGCTTGTTATTATTAATGTGTTCAATTAACAATGATATAATCTGTAACCACGCCCACCTTTATATTAGTTTAATTATTCTCTTTCATAGGTTCCATGATTATACAATTATATATATCCAAAATATAAATAATAGTTCCTCTAAATACAAATAGAATATTCTTTAAGCTATTGTGTGAAGAATGCATTTTTTTCTTCTTCGGAATATGATTTCCTTTTTAAATTAAATCTTAACCGTCAAGAGATAGTAAAAGCACACCCCCATTAATTAATATAATACATGTCTTTGAAATTATATTTTACTATTTGAAATTGATTATCTTATTATTTTTAATTAATGGTTGTATAATATGGTATGTAATTTGTTATTTATTTCCCTTGTCTTAGTATTTATTATTCACCCTCAACTTTCCATCCTTTCTCCTCGTCGCCCCCTACCCACCCTATCCCCCTGAGGGGACTGTTGGCCAGCACTTTAATAAAGTAGCCTAAAATAAGAAATTAAATTTAAACTCATAGTACTTTAATGTCAGTAATGATTACAGTAAATCTATCCAAACTTAATTATTGAGGTAAACACATCCCCTACCATAAATTATTCATTATTTTCACCTTGAAAAACGAGAACATATCCAATGTGATAGCTTTAAATTATCAGTGATAGTCAGACCAAATATCCCTAGCTTGATAAAAATTCTCTGAAATAAGAGTGCGGGAAAAAAACACGAAGAAATTAAACAACCTCCAATTTTGCAACGCAACACAGACCTACTCGATGCTGACGTCACAGTTTGGGGTGAAGAGCTCAAAATTCATCTCTGGTGCGGTTCTGGAAGAAAGGAACTTTTATAAAGTAGAAAGATATTTTTTGTGGTCAGCTTTGATATTATTTTACTACACTATTAGCAATATACATTGATGATGATGATGATGATGAGATATATCAAAGGTGATAGATACAAATTACGCGACTTTACGTATACATATACACTATGGTACTAGTTTTGAATAACTTTTATAACAGTCATAAACGTTATTTCCTATCTAGATCATATGTTAGCAGAACCAAGAGACGCAGGAAATTAGAGGATTGGTGAAAATTGCGTGATGTTAGAGATTTTTCAAGGTTAGAGTACAGATTCTGACAAAGTAGTTGTGTAACCTAAAGAGTAAACCTTGACTATCAGTTAGTTCACGATGGAACGTTGGTCAGGACGTGTCGCTCTGGTGACAGGGGCAAGTGTTGGTATTGGAGCTGCTATTGTCCGGGAACTGGTCAAGAATGGTCTCATCGTGGTGGGGTTGGCTCGCAGGGCTGAGCTAGTAGAGGTGAGTAACCTGGTAATGTATGATCCAGTATTAAAGCTGGTCCACATTATAAGATATCAATAAACTAATTTATACTGATAATTTTAAATTAATTTCTTTAAACCCTCATGCTTAATGTCCCCGTTGTAGAAACTTGTCATTTCATATGGTCGATTCATTCGCAGAGGGCGTTATCACGGTTCAAGTCCCTAGCCAGGGGAGGTGGGTAAATGGGTGCTAAAAGGACACTTTTCCAAAAGTTGACAATAAAATATTGATACTGCCTTAATTGCGGTTTAAAAAATAACATGAAAATTTAAGTATATAGGTATTATATTTAAGTATATTAAAAAAATAATTTGTGATTGTGTTCACTGTTCAGGTAACAAATCTGGGTAAGCTCTGATGAAATATTGACAAATTAAATAGGAAGTATTAGTGAACGTGGGGAGAGCTATAAAAGAAGGTAAGCCTTTGAGATTAGGAAAAAGCAAAATGTTTCAACTTGAAACTATTTGAACGTTAGTTCAGAGAACACGTCACAGATTAGTCACCAAAGAAATAAGAATGGAAGGCGGGAATAAGTTAAGGGATTGAGGGGTCCATCTATCAACCACCAAACAGTTTGCAGTTAGATTTAAGATTCAAAGTCTTCAATACATTTGGTCAAATTGTAAATATCCCTATTTGAAAAATGTACAATTTTTGACTATGAAGCACAAGCTACAAACACAAAATTTTAAATCTATAACTTTATTATAGAGCAATGAAATCATCTATAAAATTATCTATGCTGGGTAAATGGTGGCGTTACCTTATGTGTGTAGGAGGGAGGGCAATTAACCAAAAAGGGATTTTGAGGTACTTGATCCCCCTCCTCCAGCCTAAAGACTTTTGGAAACCCAGAAAAATGTTTGACAAGGGGATGAATGCCTTTAAGCTATTGTAGTTGTACTCGAGTTTTTTTTAACTTTGCTTCTCTAGAATATATTTGGAGGGGTCTTCCCTACATTATTTTCTCTTGGAATTTTGATGCCCCTAAAATATATTTAGGACAGTCCTCAGATGATTAAAAAAAATTAGTTAAATGTATTTAGATTTAGAAGATAGTTGGGTATTTTTAAATCGTTTCATATTCGAAAATATAAGAGGGGAGTGAAATAAATATATAAAGCAGCAAATTTTTCTTGAGGCAATTCCCTCCTTGAACTCTCAATCACCCCTAAAAACCGTTCCACCCAGTTCCGCCACCCCTGGGCATACTTTTATTTAACAAGTACTTAATATAAATTTTCAGACTTGTAGTTAGAAGGCGTTATGTAAGTTTCTAAATATTAAACAAATGTTTAGTACTTAATATATCTAATCGCTGCCCTTATTTACCATTAAAAAAAATTAGCTCCAGATATATTCTAGAGGCATTTGTTTATTTTCCTAAATTTTCTTTGCCTGTGTCTGCTGAAATGTTGACACAGCTACGGTCTTGTTCCTTTTTTTTTTACCATAACTACTTTGGTAGTTTATGGAAGAATGTAAAAATAGAAGACGATGCGCAAGTAAACAAATTCTGCATCTCTTGCTGGACAGGAAGAATACTTTGATTCATTTCTAATATAATATATAGTGTACATTACATATATTCCATTCACAGTAGGAATTGACTTCTGAAAAGACTTTTTCCCTACCATAAATCTACTATATAGTAGGATATTGGTAGGAAAAAAGACCTTTCAGAGAGTAATTCCTACCGTGAATGGAATATACACCACCCTTTACTATCAGTCAGGCCAGTGGTTCCCATTCATTACATACCAGACAAGGACCTCCCCCCCCCCTCCCCCCAAGAGTCTCTTTGAGATCGGCGGACGACCCCCCGTTTTTTCTAATCATTAGAATCTAATCTATTCTATGTATGGAAAATAGCACCCTCCCACCCCATATTAATAATTCTTGTTAGAAAACCTAAAAAAAACCTGTGAATTTGGCACAGTAAATCCGAGTCAAATGTGTTTTTATTGACTTTTATTTTAGCTCTAGTTCTAATAATAATGAATATAATAGTAATAGTTAACACAAAAAGGTTAATTAGGTTTACATGAACATTTATTAATTATAAAAAAGTTCAAATTTCTTCATTTGGATCTAGTATTAGTGAAATAAGTGAAACCTCTTTTAACCACCACTTTTAAGCCAACGGTCCATGATTAAAAACAAACACATGAAAATAATAAAAGTACCAAATCAATATGAATAACTTTTCAATGTCTGACGACTAGCAGTGCCATATGAAGAGTGACATGACGACTCGACTGGTTGGTCCGAGAGCAGAACAGAGGCTTTGAGATGCGCAGTAAGCACTGCGCAGGTGTGTGAGGAGAAGGGGAAGCACCTTTGGGATGCGCAGTAAGAACCGCGCATTTGGGTGAGAAGGAGGGGAAACTTTTTAGATCTATTCTTGTTTAGCTATTATTTTAAATTTTTATTTTGTTTAAACTTAGGCGATTATCGAGGACCTCCTTAGAAACAGCTCGCGGACCCCCGGGAGTCCACGGATTACTTTTTGGGAACCACTGAGTCAAGCTATCCCTATGTCGCTATCCCTCCTTCTACTTTCTGTTGGAAAGTGGTCAGGATGGCTTTTAGTTGTTGATGACACTTATTTTTGAATGAAATGGGCAAATTGGTGCCTAACTTTTAGCTATCTGACATGACATCTAACAAATTGCACCTTTGTTCAAGTTTGTTAACTGGACAATCAATTTTTAATGATACAGACTATGCCTCATACGAACGAAATATTCATTTCAGGAGTTATCCACCCAGCTGAAAGGAGCCCCTGGTAAGTTACATGCGTTTAAAGGAGATGCGAGCAAAGAGGAAGATATCCTGGCCGCATTTGACTGGATCAAGAAGAACCTGGGAAGGATTGACGTACTAGTCAACAACGCTGCAATTCTTCATATGCTTTCATTAATGGGTAATTTTTTTATGTTTATTTTCTTATCAGTAGTCGACTTGTGTGGGAAAAATTTAAAAGTCAGCTCAGATAAAAAATGATCCCGATGACCCTATATTATCTAAATATCAAGTTTAAACAAAATACGTAAAACCGTTACAGCTATATGACCAGGGACAGACAGACAGAATGGTAGAATCCACTATTTTTTGTTTGGGTACACATAAAACGTAAAGATTCATCATAATCTGTACGTTGAAAATGTTTACAATTACACTACTTTCTTTTGATATGAAAAGTAAAAACGCGTTTAATTTATTCCGGAGGTTTTTGCACAATATGAAAAACCTCGTAAGTTTAATTATATTTAAATACGATATAGTTCTGACGTATTGTTCGTTTAAAAGGATACTAATCAAAGATTGTTTTATGAAAATAACACTTTTAAAAAGGAAACTTTATTCAGTATCATATAAAATTCTCTTTCATCACTATTAAGTTTCTCAGACTTATTATTATTTGTTCACAATAATTAGGCTCACTAACAAGACCCAACTTATGTTAAGCTGGAAACAAACAAAATGGTCAGGACACTATCAATAGTATCAGATCTAGGTGAGCTTACGAGTAATACTATGTGCTATGCATAAAGTGTCTCCTGTTAGATGGCTATACTAGTCGTAGGTCTAAGTACCACAACCGCGTAAGTTGAGTGCGTGTATGTTGATGGCCTATTGTATTGTATTAGCGATTATGGAACTAATTCCAGATATTTGATGGACTTTGTTTCTTTTTGATATTATGATGGCTTCATTTTTTACTTTCTCATATTAAGAGAAAATATAGTGATCGTTAAAAAATCGGGCTTGAGTTTATAACAAATTGACTTCGTTTAGTGTGAAAACGAACCTCAAAATAGTGGATTTTACAATTATGTCTGTCCCTGGGCAGGGATATATAATGGTTTGACGGAGTTTGTTCAAAAATGATATTTGGATATTATAGGGCTATACCACAGAATAATTTTTTACCCATGCCCTTTAATTAACGGTAGTTTACTGATGAATAGTTTTTTTAATTACAAATTTTTCTAAAATGGCTCTAATGAATTTGTTTAAAATGCAAATTTATTATTTATTTGACATGACAAAGAGCACAATTAAATTGGTTTTTTGGCAAAAATGTGTTTATGGGTGGTTTATTGAAGACTGATTTTTCAAAAACTTGAAATATTTTACAAACGTCCTTAGCTATTAGGTTTCAAATGGATATTTTGGGAGTGTTTTATATGGCAAACCACAGTGTATACTTATTTTTGGAGTAAAACTCATTTATGGGTAGTTTACATAAGAGTGATTTTTCAAAAACTTGAAAATTCTATAAATAACCCTAATGATTTGGTTATAAATGGATATATTGGCAATGTTTTACATTACATTTAACAGTGTATACTTTGTTTTTGGTAAAATTAGATACAGGGTCTTTTATCAAGGAGTGATTTTTTTTTAAATTGGAATTATTTTTAAAATGGTTGAAACGATTTTGCTTAAAATGTTTATAAAGAGAATATTTTACATGAACATGACAAATAAAGCTTTATATTTGTTTTTGGGGGAAAATTAGGTTATGGGTAGATTTTGATGAATATTTTTTTAAATTTTTGAATATTTTAAAAATTGGCTTTACTGATTTGGTTCAAAATTGGTATCGGGAGATTATTTAAAATTTTAAATAATACTGGTCTTTATTTGTATAAAATAAACTAATTTAATGGTAGCTTGCTTACAACAAATTATAGAAAATTTAAATGTTTGTAAATTGACCTTGAAGATTGAATTCAAAATTTGAGTTTTTGAATAGTGTTTAATGACAAATAAGAATACGTTCTCTGTCTTTTCTTTTTTAACAAATAACGAAAAATTTTAAGGTAGGTTACAAATAATTTATTCTTTAAAATTTAAATTTTTTAAATATATTTGAACAATTCGGTTTAAAATGCATATATAAAGAGTGATCATTATGATGATCAAGTTTATATGTTTGTTTTTTTAGTAGAAATTATTTAAAGGTATTTTATTAAAAAAATATTTCTGAAAATTTTCTTAGCAGCTATATATATTATATATAATAAAATATAGTTTGTGCGGTTGTATACTACTATTCATTTCTCCTAATTGATTCACATCTTCTATTAATTTTGTTGTTTTTATAATAAATTGTTGCCTGTTCTTCATTGTTTTTTAACCTAATTATTGAGCTATTTGGTCTCTGATTTTTTGTATTAATAATAATTAATCTCCCATTTTTTTATTATGTTGTCCTTATTATGGTTTTTTCACGTGTCACTGATTTATTGTTCTTATAAACAATTATTTAGATATGTTATTGCTTCATATTGAACTAAGACAGGCATAGCCAGCCGCTAGTGGAAAATATTTGATTTAAGTAAGAAAAAACTTACCCAGACCATAGACCGGAAACAGTAATGGATGTAAAAATGTATTTTTTTCGTGCGCAAAAATTAGCTTTGGCGCTTGTAATAAACAAACATCTGCAAAATAGTAACATTTGAAAAATAGTAATATCTGGGGTTTAAAATTGGATATAAATAAATAGTTATCCTGATGTTGAAATAGGAAATTTTCTCTATAGCATTTAAATTTTATCAAACACATTTTGTACGTTCAAGGAATATTTCATCATAGCCAACCGTACATATATTATAACTCGCTTTGCTCGTTGGCCAAACCCCCGATTAGTTTTCTTTGCAAGTGGATGTAAACTAATGTAATTCCAGAGCCATTTTTTGATAGGTCTTACCGTTTAGCCTCAAGAGACCTCCAAAGAAAGGCCCGAACCAACTTTAAAGTTGCTCCACCGTTTTGAATTTTTTTTCTGTGGTTAAAAATTAATTTTTTCAACTTTTTGGAATTTTACCGTCGGTTACAGGCTAGAAGATATAAGTTTGCCAAATTTCAAGTTTCTATCTCATCTGTAACTGGTTAAACAGTAATGTCACTGAGTGACTCAGCTGTGTGGCTTTATAGTTGTATAATATGCGCCCCTCCCCTCTTTAAAAGTGCAAACTCACGGATCAAAGGGTATCATCCATTACTTGCGATACAACATGCAACAGTTAATTGGTGTGTGCTATCTCGGCGATAAAAAAAAGTATAATCATCTGGAAGTAGGTAAACATTAATGTCAGTGAATTAGATGTGTGGCCTTATAATAGTATAAGTCATTCACGAGCTAAGTTTACCTAGATGACAGCTCGAAATGTTACTAGAAGTAATCCCAAATATATCACTACGCCAACAGCTGACATCTATCACTTTGGATGACTGTAATGAAAACAGATGGTAATATATTAATGTGATAGTTAACCACAGTAATTTAGGCCAATATTATTTAAATATTTATTTGAGACCGGACACAAAGTTTATTTATAGTTTTATTCCACTTAAAAAAATATTCACACCACTTTCACAAAAACTTCTAACGAACATATCTTCAAAATGGCGACTGACGAATCTAAACCATATGATTGAACATAACGGTAAACAAGTTTTTTACAATGATGCAGACACGCAGTTGATGAAAATATTTTATTCAGTTAAATATTTCAAAATACGATAAAATAATCATAAAATCATTTATTGTATGTAAAAAAATTACAACAATTTTCTCTTTTCCAAGTAAATACGATGCCTTTATTAAAAGGTATTGATGTGTGCACTATATTAAACATAATCAATAACGTTCCAAAACGAAAAATAAGTACTTTTAACTATGTTTAAAATATTTTTTCTAGTTGGCTAAAAAAAATTATTTAAAAAAATGAAATAGTATGAAAAAACTTAAGTTAACGTTATTTTAAATGTAATATATAACAGGTAATTAAAGATCTTTACATTTATAACAAAACTGTGATCTTTTTTTACAAGTGTTGGTAACCCAAAACCTAAACATATGATTTTCGAACTGTCATCCAGGTAAAAACCTATCGTGAATGGAATATATAATATGCGCCCCTCCCCTCTTTAAAAGTGCAAACTCATGGATCAAAGGGTACCATCCATTACTTGCGATACAACATGCAACAGTTAATTGGTGTGTGCTATCTCGACGATAACATTTTTTTATAACCAAACACAATTATTAAGACCATGATAAATACTTTATAATGTTTTGCAACTCCAAACACCAAAACATGCTTCACAATCTCTACAGTAGCCCCACGGCTTCTTTGGTGTTGACTGACAGCTCACAGCCGACAGATAAAAGCATTGAAAGTTATCAGACCAAATTATGTATCCCTACGCCGAGCCATATGATCTGCAAAAACATGTTTTTAGCAGCTGTCAGTTCTGACGGTCAAGATTTAGGTATATACCTAAATGTTGACTGTCGGAAGTCAGCTATGAGCTGTCAGTCAGCACCAAAGAAGCCACGGGGCTACTGTATGTATCCTTTCACCGAACCCTATTATCTAAAAAAAAAACATGTGTTTAGCAGCTGTCAGAAGTCAGCTGCGAGCTGTTAGCACCAAATATGCCATGGGGCTACTGTACGTTACTTAGAATATAATGATGGGCTTTAGTTAACCTCCGCGATACTTATACCGTTCTTCTTTGAAGAAAAGTCTCGTGGACCATTCGCCGGCGCGTGGCGCAGCGCGGTATAGTCCCAAACGTACAGTATTTCAAAGTCCGTGTTCGGGAGATGTGCGTCAGAAACCGCTATTCATAGTCTCAATAAATAAACACATACACGTAGTTGAGCGAAACTAACGTAGACGAGCGGACTATGGCTGCTGGCACACGTTTCGGAAACAGACTTTGGATTACTACGCGGGGCCGGCTTTATTTGGGACATCTGTACAAGTGGCCTATAGTACTCACTGTCCTCAACTTACCGTCTTGATTGACTGTGATAGAATAGAACAGTTAGAGACTCAAGCTCTTCAACCACTGATGGCCTAGGTTCGACCCTGGTGACGTTGTTTTCAAAATTTTCCGCATCATCAACAACAAACCGACAGATAATAAGTCTGTTCAAATCTCAAATAGAGCTTTTATGATAAAAAAAAAAAGAAA
>CABFVX010004373.1:0-51628 GCA_902151425.1 Timema shepardi | reverse complement strand
TATATATATATATATATATATATATATATATATATATATATATACTGTATTGATTAACGTTCCCACATGAAAACAGATTTCTTTAAATGCAATATACAATTATAATTAAAAATAAAATACACAACATAAATTTTATGGAATTACTTGTATAAAAGTTTTATAGTCAAATTCACTGTCGTGGTCGATTCTGACATTTTATTTTGAAATAAATTATTACTTTAAATATATATTTTAAATCTCATTTCATTTGTTAGAACTTCTGCGTTCTAAGTTATAGAGTTTGGATTATTCTTATAAATTTCCAATATATTTTTTATATACTGATAGTTTTGATGATTTTTTTCCTCTACATTTCCACCGCATCTTACTACACGTCCGGGCTACATGCATTCTATCTACGTTGATGGGAGGAGAAAAGTAAAGCTTGATTCACACGCTCGCCGAAAATAGAAAGCAGACTCTGCTTGAGTGAAGCAGAAACTCACACGCTGTCTGTTGCCCCATAATGCATTGCAATACTGACTTAAAACAGTTGATTATCCACACATTTTATTTTCTAGTGGATACACATATATTTTATATAATTCTACCGATGGTTGTTTACAAACTATAACGCTGTGTCGTGGCACAATCCAATACATAGTTAAACACGCTCTACATTAACGGGTTATTTCAAATCTCCTCACAACGACCAACAAAGCTGTCTGCTTGCTTCCGGCTGTAGAGCGCATGTGTTGACAAATGCGCATGCGCTCTAATTTGGGATGGTTGGTTCTGAAACTCGATTGGTTCTCCCGTGTTGAATATCTCAGGCAGAGCAGACAAAGTAGAGATGAGTTGAACTTTAGCGGAACAGCTTGCAGTGAAAAATCGGAAATCTTGTGATTGGCTTTGAGCTATTCAAGTGACCAAGTTTTTTGTTCTGCGCTAGTTTTTCGGCGAACGTGTAAATCCACAGTAAGTCTATATTATAGATCTAAGAGAAATGTGCCCGCATTTTTGTGGCGTAAGAGTGAGAAATAATTTAAGGGGGAAAAAATCAGCGAAATTGACAGATGTGAACTTTGACCGCCCCGTCTGGCAAAAGTGGACTAGGCACGAGCCTAGGGGTGGTGGCTTTAGGGGGCGGCACATTTCGAATGACATTTTTATTATAATAATAGTTTTATTTTAATAGTTATTTTTACAAAATTATGTACTAACATTATAGAAATAGTTAAAGTTATAATGAGAATATTTCTTTTTAAATAACTGTAGTTTGCAATCGCTTTATAACTGACATCAGTCTCCCTTTCTTCATAATGTTGACTTAAACTATTGTACAGACAGAAATCTATTTTTGAATACTAACTTCTGCTCCCTACCTTACCCCCCCTTCCCCTGTCAAAACCCCTTTCCTCCGAAACTTTCTATAAGCCCTTGACAAAAATAATTTGGGAGGGGGGCGCATAATATAATCGGGCCTAGAGGTGTACATTTTTTAAGTCCACCACTGCCTTCAGGCCAATACGTCGATGGTAGGATAATGTTAAAATAGACAAGAAGGGAGGTTGGGTGTCAGGTTAGGGATTGGATGGAAGTGTCTCTCGATAGGTATTTAATGGTGAGATTGCGTTCTGGTGGCCATGGGCTTTCGAGTCCCACAAGGCCAAAAATGTAGCTATATACATTTATATTCAAGTGCGTATAGAGCTAATTTCTGTAGTAATGGTCCAATAGAAAATGTTACTCTACTTTTGGCCAATAAAATTTTGTATGCTTGTATATAAAACCCCTACGGGATTATATCGAATTCCAGGGGATTCCGGACTCTCCCAATCTCACCCTTTCTACGCCCTTTTATATATTAGTAAAATAATAATTAAATGTAAATATATTTTTCGAGTCATGTATATAAAACACCATTTGCAAACTCATTCTATCACTCATTTGAAGTTTAAACTATTATATAATACCCTATTATTTTGGGTGATTGTATTCTTAAAATAAATAATGGATGTGAGGTTAAAAGTTGAGCTATCTACAGTGTTCCCAGCCTACAATGACTGAACAATAAACATTATTTGTTAGTTAAACACGGGAATAAACATCTGTAGAGTGTTTTCTGCTAACCGGAATACTGATACAGCTTTTTTTTTTAAATCATGTTGAAATTCAGAAGCTTGCACAAGTATGCTATTTTCGAGCAGAAATAAAACAATATTGTTAAATAAAGGGTTTCATAGTCAATTATTTTTTTAATTTAACGATATTATTTGTTTTAGAGATATCCTTTTTACGATAGAAGACATCGATATCACCTTTCTTGTTTTAAATGGTCCATACTTTAGTGTACACTCAAAGGGCTTTAATTTATGTGTATTCTAAATAATCGAAATCTATTTATTTAAAATGTGAAACGATTTTCAAAGTTATACAAAACCAATTTTCGTCATTTGCCTAAAAAAAATATCTAAAACCTTCAAAGTCAAAGCAGTAATTTCAATAAACGATTATTATACCAAAGCAATTATATTTTTTATTATTAACCAAAAGCCTTTGCTTTTAGGGCTATATTACCAAAGTTTACAAATTTTCACTGTTTAAAATTTACGTTAGTTGATGAATGTATCCAGACGTTTTTAAGATATAATACAAAAATGTTGCTAAGGTATTTAAATAAAAAGGTTTTGCGATGTAGATTTGTATAAAAAAATTACAAAATGTCTGAACTTAAACTGGGTTTTACTATAAACCCCGTGATTTGGGACAAGAAGAAAGAGATGATTTTCCATCTGGGTACGACTAGTCTCATTCTATGATTGTATGTGGTAACCGTTCTATAGAATGAAGAAATCATTTAACTTTAATTGATTAATTTTTCCTCCATGCAGACGAGAATACTTCCCAATGGAGACAAATGTTTGACCTCAACGTCCTAGGCCTCAGCATTAGCTCCAGAGAAGCCTTCAAGTTGATGAAGGAGAAAGGAGTGGACGATGGACACATTATACATATCAATGGGTAAAATACATAGAATATAAACTGATTGTTATATTATGAACTCTGCTTGTGTCTATTTAATTAGGATAACTTGCTCCTTACCAGTATTTTCTTCATGCTTACTCATCACTAGGATTTTGATAAGAAAGACCCGCCTCGGTGGCGTAGTTAGCTAACGCGCTGGTGTCATGTTGAGATAGACTGCCGAGGACGGAAAGATCGATGTTCAAATCTGCCTCGGGTGAACTGGGCTGGTTTTTCATAAATGGTTTTCCACTCTCCCTCCACGCCAATTCGGGCTCACTTCATCTATATTCAACCTTCTCAACTCATAACTCATTCGCGTAATTAGTACTTAATCGTATAACCCAGACGTGTAGTAAGACGCGGTGATAAGTATTATTATTATTTTTTAATTGATAGGAAAGACCATGTAAAAATCAAAAATTAGGCCTGTGTGTGAAGGATATTTTGATTTCAGTAAATTTTCTGGCGGGAAATATATATTTCTCGCGGGAATGGGACAGGAACAAATTTAAAAATTATTGTCCACTTTAGGCCTGTATTTATTTTATGGATTTATAATTTTAGTCTAAAATAGTCCCGCCCATTCATTTCAATAATAAAAGGAAGCTCAGAGCAATTTGATCCCGCCTAAGGTCAGGAAAAGAGAAAAAAAACTCTGATTAGGTTGCAATTTAGAGGTCTGAACAATACATTTAAATTATGTAATCTTGTAGAATTTTTAAACGGAAAAAAATGTACCAACATTGTATCTATTTTTAGTTTTAAGTGGTAAGTTTTCCAAATGAAAATTAAATATTTTGTCTAAACAAGTTTTTGTGTAATGTAAAATAAAAATCCAAGGTCAATTACAACTATTATAGTTGTTGTGTATTTTTAATCAAGAATTTTTTTGTATAAGTATAAGTAAATTCTAAATATAGATTTTAAGATTAACTAAATAAATTTCTTAAAGAAATAATTCATGGTGTGAATTTTGATAACTATTAAAAAAAAGCTATTCAAGCTAATATGAATAAATAAAAGTGAGCCACGGACGTTTTTATCCAGAAGAATAACAAAAACATTTCTCAACTGAACCAGAGTGTCTGTATACCTCCTACATTTTATTTACTAAACCTCCCACAAAAAGCGCTGTTAGTCTTCGAAACTACTAGATTCCAACTATTATTATCTAAGATAAAAAAAACAAATGTATGCCATTCAAAATAGTACCATTTTCATATTAGATGCGTCTTGATGCAAAATAAGTTTGGTGAAGGTTTATTTCTTGCATGATTTGATATCTAAAAACCACTTTTATCATTATTTTTTTTGCCAAACTGCTTCTCTTCCTTAAATATTTTCAGGGATAAATATTACCATCAAGTAGCCGAATGTGATTGTTATTTAATGGCCTGATTGCCAAACCCTTCCTTCACCTCTGACAAGACGTGTATTAATCACAACTTGTGAATGTGGGGAATGCCAGGCCTCCACCGTGGTTCGGATTCCACGTTAAACTGTAGGTCCTCCATTTTCATCTTACAATCACCCTTTCATTACACATTAGCGTAAGTCCGTATAAGCCGAAAGGGTAGTAAGACGCGGTGATGATGATAATAATAATAATAATATATAATGGCAGTAAATAATTATGTTGACAATGTAGGTACAGTAGCCCCATGGCTTATTTGGTGCTGACTGACAGCTCACAGCTGACTTCTGACAGTCAACATTTGGGTATATACCTAAATTTTGACTTTCAAAAGTGACAGATGCTAAACACATGTTTTGGAGATCATCTGGTTCAGCGTATGGATACTTAATATGGTCTGGTAACTTTTTAAAGATGTCAACTGTCAGCTGTGAGCTGTCAGTCAGCACCAAAGAAGCCATGGGGCTACTATAGCTGTAAAATAAAAGCAGCTGAAATTTTGGGTATCCATCTGATTAAAGAGAAATTGATTTAACTTTAGTAAATTAATAATATTGTTAATAAATATTAAATACAAACCCCACATTGATAGACAGTCTTTAATTCTAAACTTTTCATATTAATTTTTCACGAATAATCCCGGGTAATATTTTTTTCCGCCCGACTTTAGAGAACATCCAATTCCCCGAAGTTCAGAATCCTAAACAGACTTAGTAAAAACTTTTTTTTTGGGTTAACAATGATAACATTTACTATAGTAATATCACTGATATCTTATAGATATTATCGGAAGTGTATCGAAAGTGACAGCTGCAGATCACATGACTTTAGGTATTAATAAGTGAAAGTAATTACAATCTGTCAGATAAGGTTCTTTCTAAGAAAATTGTGAGCCTATAACTACAGAAATGTAGTAGTCATTGGCTTACGTAACCAAGAATTTGAGGACCACTGTTATAAAATGTTAAAGAAATTACCTACATGTTGTGAATTCAAGTACAAGCTAATCACGCATGTGGTCACACGGTCTAAATGCCGGTGACGGTGGGATAAGACAATCTACAGTCCCCCCTAAAAGTAATATTTAATGTAAAATAGTTATTTTCTGGTGCAAGCAAATGTCATGAAAACTCGTCATAAAATAATTAACTTGACATCTTAACGGCAGCATTAAACTAGTGACAGCTGACAAAGTTGTAGGCTTTCATCTGCGTCCCCTGTGTGCACCTACAAACGTCGATTGTAGCTATCGATTGTATCAATAGAGAGGCAGTAAGCCTCTTTTATTTCTGTAAACATTAGAATAATTAGCTGTACCGGTGGTTTTCGACCTGGGGGACACAATTACACTTTGGGGGGGTATGTCAACAAAAAACTTATTTAAAACCTATTATTTAATATTTAATTTTGACCCGCCGCCTCGGTGGCGCAGTTGGCTAACGCGCTAGATTTGTGTTGAGCTCGACTGCCGAGGACGTGGAGATCGAGGTTCAAATCTCTCTCTAGAGTCAACTGGCTTTTCCGAAATGGTTTTCCACTCTCCCTCCACGCCAATGCAGGCTAATTTCCTCTAAATTCAACCTTCCCAATTCCTAATCCATTAGCGTAATTAGTACTTAAGCGGATGACCCGAACAGATATTAAGACGCGGTGCCAAATATTATTATTATTAATATATGATTTTGGATGTAATTTATTTAATTTATTTTGGATATAGATATATAGAATATGAATAGCTTTCATTAGGAACCAACAACTTTTAGGGGACTCTAATACAAAAGATTGAGTACCTTTGCCTTAAACCATGTGACCATCGATGCGGGTCAAAGTATTATTGTTTGATGTAGGAGTGTGTCTTGTGCAGCGTACTCGGCCACACATTGGGCAACCTGCCTGGATTAATACCGTACGTCACCACCAAATACGCTGTGACCGTCCTGACAGAGGGTCTACGACGGGAGCTGGTGCAACTGGGGAGCAAGATCAGGGTCACGGTGAGGAACTGACGGATTGATACCACTTCAAAGTTGGGTATACAATTGAAAAAACAACAATATATTGTTGGAGATTATATGGTTGAGTTTGGTTACGTGTGCAGTCACATCTGAATAAAACTTTTATTTAAAATTAATGTAGTTGAACAATACTTGCACACGGGAATCGAACATGGGACATACATTTATTAACAGAATGTGTATCTTTAAAGAATTCGAAGAATGGCAGGAAGTTTGGTAATACGTAATTGTGACTTTACTCAGGATTTGACTTGATAGGCCCCTAAATTCTGAATGTTGGAAACTAAAAGTCTTTTTAAGTTTTATGGCTATCCACTCGGGAATAATATATTTTCATTTGAGGTGTTTAGAGTCAGTTTTAGCCAGAATTTAAAAAGTGGTCAGTCATATTTTCATTTGATTACAACATGATAAAACGAGACACGATTATGATAGTAATATGACTGCCGTGAAGCAGGAGACATTCGTACAAAAAGTAAATAGATAATCCATAATTGAAAAATTGAAGTCCATTATTTAACTCACTAGGAATTATACCACTAAATAACATCATGATATTTTCCATATTCTTGTTTTTCATTGGAACCAAATTATAAGAACCATTTTTGAAATATTTCAAATTTTCTTAAATTAGTCTTTCTTAAATTACCAATATATAATTTGATAAGCCCATTTCCACTTGCATAAATTATGAGGAAATGACTAAATATATTTTGACAAACGCCCTCTTATTTTAAAAGTTAGGGGTCCAGGATTTTCCCAGATAATTTTCAACTTTTTTCATTCACTCTCACGATTTATCAATCTCTCGCTCTTTATCAATCTCTCATTCTTTATATATATATATATATATATATGTGTGTGATTTGATAAGCCCATTTCCGATGGTTGAAATTACGATAAAACGGTTTAACCTATTTTGACAAACGGACACTCATTTTAAAGGCTAGGTAGGGTTCCAGTATGTCAGCAAAAATAAGAGTCAAAAACTAAAACTCAATTTTCCAGAGAATTTACGGTATTTTCCTTCTGTATGGGCAGCGACTCATCTGTATGGTCATTCTTTGTTTACATCATTATGAAAATCAGGATTTTTGTGTATTGTATATCGGCAAATAAAACATTTATTTTTGGTTAAAACTAATAACAGCTCAATACTTGATTGAATGGCTTGATGCAATGAATAGATAGAGAGTAGGGGGAGGGGTCGTTTTAAGGTTCTCATCATGGTTTGAAATGGCAAAATACACGTTTTGATTCAAATTAAACACTGAACGTTAAATATCTACCCAAAGTTGATAGCCTCTTTGACGAGTAAGATTTTAACTAGAAAATCGAGTGAGAGCTTATAGCAATAAAAAAATAATAATACATTTTAGTGTAATAATTTGCATCCATCGCTGCAACGATCCACTAGTTTATGATGTAAATTACTGCCCAAATATCCAATGTGTACCAAAATTTTAAAGCAGTTGTCGAAAAATTTAGTTTAAAATTTTCATTAGTAAACTAATCTTAGTTTTTAAGCTATAGTTAAAATCATGTTTTGATAGATGACAATAACATATTTATATATAAAGTTTGTACGAAAACCACCAAACCGTTTCTAATGTATCACCAGGGATGAACAGACAGTCATAATAATAATGTTAATACTTAATACCAATTCTTTTTGATTTTGGGAGAGTAAAAAAGAGAAGATCCATCATAAAATCAAGGTAAAACATGTTCGCGATTACAATTTAAAAAAGTATTATTACCAATAAATAAGTGTTACGGTTCTTATTTACTACTCTTATTTCTAAAATACAACATTACAAAGAATGATTACTTATTAATACGTATATTAAATACACAAGTCTTGAGTCCGTCACAATGCGAAAACACGCAGTCTAGTTTTGACACTCTCAGCCCCGTTGCTCGACTGTCTCTCGTCACACCTGTCTGGTTTAGTCCTACACTCAGCCCCGTGGCTCGACTGTCTCTCGTCACACCTGTCTGGTTTAGCCCTACACTCGGCCCCGTTGCTCGACTGTCTCTCGTCACACCTGTCTGGTTTAGCCCTACACTCGGCCCCTTTGCTCGACTGTCTCTCGTCACACCTGTCTGGTTTAGTCCTACACTCAGCCCCGTTGCTCGACTGTCTCTCGTCACACCTGTCTGGTTTAGCGCTACACTCGGCCCCGTTGCTCGACTGTCTCTCGTCACACCTGTCTGGTTTAGCCCTACACTCGGCCCGTGGCTCGACTGTCTCTCGTCACATCCTGTCTGGTTTAGCCCTACACTCGGCCCGTTGCTCGACTGTCTCTCGTCACACCTGTCTGGTTTAGCCCTACACTCGGCCCGTTGGAATGTCCCCCACCCCCTTGTTATTAGGGGTGGCCCAAGCCTGGTATCGCTCACCACATAAGGTATCCATATTTGCTTGTACTGTTAAAACATAATATTTTATATTTTTCATCTTTGTTTAAACGGTATGAACTATTTTCCACAGAGTATTAGCCCTGGTTCCGTAGATACAGACATGCTCAGAGATGCTCTCCCTGACGACGCCGAACTTCCACCAGCTCTTAAAGTCGAGGATATCGCAGGCGCTGTGATATTTGCATTGGGTGCACCAAAACATGTCCAGGTGAGTCAAATTTCCTTCCTTTTTATTAATTCTCCACCTCAGCTTTGCTACCAGCCCGGGCTATATGCATTTTAATTACGTTAATGGGCTGGAGATGAAGAAGGTAGAATCCAAACGAAAACGTGGCCGAATTTCCGTTGAGGTATATTATTTAGTGAAGGTGACTGGTGGTCTAGGGGTAAGGTGTCAGACTTCTGTGCTGGGATCCGGGGTTCAATCCTCGGTCCCGTCACAGATCTAGCTGATTGCCAAACCCTTCCTTCACCTCTGACAAGACGTGTATTAATCACAGCTTGTGAATGTGGGGGATGTCAGGCCATCGGATTCCACGTCAAAATGTAGGTCCTTCATTTCATCTCACAATCACCCTACCATTGCGCATTAGCGTTAAGTGCATATAACCCGAACGGGTAGTAAGACGCGGTGCTAATAATAATAGTATCAAAACAGAAACACAATCAGCAGGGCCCTGGTTCGACGCTTACGCATCCGCTTGTACAAGTTTAGTTAAGAAAATATAAGAGTTGAAACGAGATTTATAATTTATTGGATCATAAAAATTATGAGAACATTTAGTATAGTCAGATCATATTTTAAGGATTAATATTATTTTCTGACTATTCTTTAAATGTTTGCCTAGTTTGCCAAGCTTTATCTTATCTTACCTTACTTAAAAACTTTTTTTCGTGTTTTCTAAAATGTTATAAATGTTTAATTGTCTAGTTGCCATGTTTTATGGGTGACGAATGATCCTTAGCATGGGACGAGTCCTGGATAGATCAGTGGTAGAGCATTGTTACGCTAAACCAAAAGTCTTGTGTTTAGTTCCCGTTCAAAGTGTCACTTTCCAACTAAATTTAATCATATATTATTATTGTTTTTTTGACCATTTATTATGTATAGCGGAAATACAAAAAATACCTTCCAGAATGGGCTTGTTACTACCGTTCTGGGAGGTATTTTATCTTACTAAAATCACTACTCTACAGTTGTCAGACAGCTTGGCTCAGCCGGTAATATGTCTGTATACTGCGTTAAGGGTCCCGGAATCGATTCCTGACATGGACGAACAATTTATCATTGGTGAAATGTGGGTTTTCCCTTTCACACTGATGAATTAACGACTTGGGGCTGGATGTTGTGTCTGTTATAGACTTGAGTTAGTTTATAAGTCGTATGTAACAGTTGGTTCAGAAAGTGCACGTTAAATAACTCAAATAGATGAAAATACAACCACACAATAGGATTCTGGTAGGATAATACTTAGCAGCGCGTCTTACTACCCGTCTGGGTTATACGCTTAAGTACTAATTAAGCAAATGGGTTGGGAACTAGGAAGATTGAATATAGAATAAATGAACCCGCATTTGCGTGGAGGGATAGTGGAAAACCATTTAGGAACCCCCAATTCATCCGAAAAAGATTTGAACCTCGATATCCTCTTTCTCGGAAGTCTAGCTCAACACGAAACTAGCGCGTTAGCTAACTATGCCACCGATGATTCTGATAGGAATTGAGGCCTTACAGAACGAGCGTCCTACCAAAATCAGTATATAAATAAGGATTACTAAAATAATCCTCTCTACTGACAATAATGATTACTAAAATCATACTCTCTACTGACTACTTTTTTTCAGATACACGAGATAATCATTAAACCAGTTGGAGAAGCACACTATTAAATGTTGACGTATTGAATAATTTTCAGTCGTACATCTGAGAGAATTATATTAACCCAGGTTAAAACCGGACCAAAGGTATACAATTTCCAACGACAAGACCGGATGTTAACCTTAAGGGCAGTAAGACGCGCTTCCAAAACAAAAGGATAGAATGTACTTAAGCAAACATATTTCTATAGATTGCGACTGAAATATGCCACGAATTATACTAATTTGAGAATGATACCACTGGACTACACTATGGGCCAGTTTCATAGTCAGCCGTAGTACGACGGTGCTACACTAAATACAAGATGACACCTGCATGAAACCAGCTCTATGTCCCTTTCTTACAAATTATACCATCATGCAGAGATTATCAAAGTGGGGTCCACGGACCCCCAGGGATCCCCGAGACTCATCCAGGGTGTTATACCTTCATATATATTGTATGTCTTATAATATTTTATATAAAAGGGTAAATCGCTGTTATATACTAAACACAATAAAGATTCCTCTCCATATTAAATATCGGTGTGACAGTGAGGACAAAAAATGGGGGGCTGGCTACACCCCTTGTTGTCTGCATCTTTGAGAGGAGAATTTGGAAACTCACTTTTATATTAGTTTTTTCTTCAGCCAGCACAAATAACTGTAGAAAAAGCCCGGAAACATTTGACGCCTTTTCCAACAACTTATTTGTGCGAGCAAGCCTTTTCTGCTCTTTGTCGTATGAAAAATAAATTGTGAAATGAAATCGTCTTGGTGTGAAATGAGACTTTAGGAGATGGTCGATAAAATTGCTACGGATTTCAACGATATTTCAAAATCACACAAGCAGTTCAATTTTTCACATAAATTATCAGTGATTATAAGAGTACAAACATAATACATATTATATTTTATCATCATTTTTATTGTAATTCTTTTTTTTTATTTAAATAAATATTGTATCTATAAATGTACAAATATAATATTTACATTTACTTTATTTTCATTTATATTGTAATTGTATTTACATTAAAATATATTATGACTAATTTATTTCCATAATATATTATAAATGTATCATTATCAATTTTTTTAATCATTTATCCTACATCAAGGGGTCTGCGAATCAACTGTTTCCTGGTTAGAGGGACCACGTGACTAAAAAGTTTGAGAACCACTGCGATAGTGGAACAATGCGGATACCGATTCAAAACAACGATTGTTGAAAACCATTGACCAACAAATATAACCATCGTCAGTGGATGCATGGTCTAAGGCGTCACTCTCATAATAATTTATATGCCGATGGCATGGAGATCAAGGTTTGAATCTCGGTCAGGTGTAAATAGCGTTATTATTTCCTAAATGGTTTTCCACTCTCTCTCCCCACACAAATTCAGATATATATTTCCTAGAATTCAAACCTTCTCATTCTTCACGCCATTAGTGCAATTTCGTATACCTTGAACTTGTGGGAAGACGTAGTGTTAAAAAAAATGGTGAAAACATTGTACCAAATCTACAAAATATCAATGGCGAAAACATTGAATTTTCAACATTGATGTCTTGAAAGTATCGATGTTCCATGTCTATTCCTGAGCAATAGTAGTTCACTCTTAAGATGAGAGTGTATGAAATGCGAGTTAAGGGCAGTATTTTTACAGTTTTTATATCAAAACATTTTTATGGTCAAAATAAATCAAACATTGCTTCAGTACAAACATGGTTTAATTTTATTTCACACGGCGATATCAACAGTTGTTGAATATCTGTCAAGAGTATCCTGGAATTTAATGACAACTTTTTATTTTCATTTAAAAAGTTTGTCATCTAATGCCGCTTCTACTGATGATATATTCAACAACTGTTTAAAGACACCATATGAATAAATTTAAACTCTATGTTGTAATGATACTGTTTTGGACCCCTCTCATATATTTAAAAATTCATGAATAAAGGTATTTTTCTTAAATAAACTGTATGTAAAATATCCTTTTAATACTTCATCCATGAAGAATCACGCGTTTTCCAAAAATAATGTCAAAGAATTGCACCATTTAAACTTATTTTTTTTCTTCCAAAGATCAACTTCATCAAATAACGAGAACATACTAATTGGCGCCCAAACGTGCGGCACGATAATCCATACCGATCTGATTAGTGCCCGATCATGGGGCAAATATCAGCTAATTAAACCGTATCATAATAAGGTTTGTACTGAAGTAATATTTGATTTATTTTGACCAAAAAAATGTTTTGCTACAAAAAAATTCAAAAAACTTAGCTTTTCTTACGTTCCCTACATCTTCAACTTAACACCCACCGGGTCGCAACTTGATGGGCTTTTAGAGTGAAATAAGTTTTACAAACCAGAGTACCTGGTGGTCTAATGGGTAAGGTGTCAGGCCTCTGTGTTACGGGTCCGGGGCTTAAATCCCAGTCCCAACACAGATTTATCTGATAACCAAACCCTTCCTTCTCCTTTGGCAAAGTGTGTGCTTTCACGCTTTGCGAGTGTGTGGAATATCAAACCTCTACCGTGGTTCGGAACTCACGTTAAACTATAGCCACCCTCTGCTTTACATCATCTTAATTCGCCTTAATGGTGTCCGGTGTCCCCACCTCAGAAATAAATTCCCCCATACGCCAGGGGAGCAGGGGTAAGATAAGATCGAATTGCCAGATCTATAGCAAGAGCACCACCCCACCCACCCCTTTTCAATTTTGTTTTGAAGAAAGTACAGTGTCCCAAGTTTTGTGTGATATTTGCTGGCCCATACCAGGGTAACCTGGCAGTCTAGAGTCTAGGGTTAAGGTGTCAGACCTCTTTGCTGGTGGTTCGGGGTTCAATCCTCTATCCCGGCAAAGATTTATCTGTTTGCCAAACCCTTTCTTCACCTCTGACAAGACGTTTATTAATCACAACTTGTGGATGTGTGGAATGCCAGGCCTCCACCATGGTTCGGATTCCACGTTAAATGGTAGGTCATCCATTTCATATCGTCGTACCATTACACATTAGCGTAAGTGCGTGTAGCCCGAGCGGGTAGTAATACGCGTTGCTAATAAAAATAATAATAATAATAATAATAATAATAATAGCTCATATCAATAGGGAAGCTCCCTATGATAATCAAATAAATATCAAATATTGAGACAGTTGACTGAACAGTTTATTCATTAAATCATGCTCCATTTTAAAACATATTCAAAATGGACACCATTTAGTTAATTGGTTCTATCGATACGTATTACTCTTCTGATTCTGATAGGAAGAAAAGTTGTGTGGCTGCGAACATAATATATTCATATGATGGAGTTTTGCTGTCAACATTAAAAATATTAATTTTTTCTCATCGCGTCTTACTACCCGTTCCAGTCATATATGCCTATTTACTAATTACTCTAATGTTTTTAGTGATTAGGAAGGTCATATTTATGGGAAGTGTACCCTCATTAGCGTGGAGGGAAGTTGGAAAACAGTTTTGGAAAAATCACCCTCAGTCGAACCTTGATCTCCCTGTCATTAGCATTTTAGTCTACCACGATATTAACACCTTAGACCATGCAGCCACCAAAGCAGGCATTATTAGTTTTTTTGTAGTGATCTTATCTATTAGTAATCATGCCTGCAGGTCACATGACTTAACAAATTACCGTATATAAAAACTGTTTAGTAACTTTGGTAGCTTTCAAAAGCCTTTCTTATTAACTTAATCTGAATGTACGTAAGCCAACATGTTATATTGTATAAATATATGATTTAAAATAAAACAAATAATTAGTCCTATCGGTTGTCACATGGTCTAACGTGCTATTTTAATGTTAAGACTGAATAACGAGTAACAGAAATATCAGGGTTCGAATCCTACTCGGCTGCACTGAAGATTTTTTTCTTCCCTAAATGGTTTCAAACTTTCTTCCCACGAAAATGCGAGTTAATTTCTTATAAAATTCTACCTTCCTCATTTCTAGCTCATCATAGTAATTTATATAAACGTTGGCTATTAGCCCAAACAGGTATGAAGAAACAGCGACAAAAAAAAGTTTTGTTGTGATAATGATGAATTTGACCTTGGGTTTTGAACCTCCGCTCCGTTTCAAATCTGATACAAGGCCAATCGGACGAGCAGACAAGCGACTGTCAAGTGTATTTTTTTTTTGTTCCTGGTTCTGACTACACAGGTCTCTTTATCTGCACGATCATTCGTCAGACAAACTAGTCCTGCTCAGTCAGTATACGATGGAGCGTTGGTCAGGACGTGTTGCTCTTGTGACAGGGGCAAGTGTTGGGATTGGAGCTGCTATTGTCCGGGAACTGGTCAAGAATGGGCTCATCGTGGTGGGTTTGGCACGTAGGGCGGAACTAGTAGAGGTGAGTAACCTGATGGTAAGGTTTATCTTACAAACTTCCATTCGTTTCGGAATACTCTACTTATACCCCCATATTTGTTTTATTTGCTTTTAGTAACTAAAGATTGGTTTGCGGGGGGAGATATTTATATGGTTTTAAAACTTAAAGTTTTCTTCGGCACACCCGTGAATTTACCATAGTTACAGTAGCCCCATGACTTCTTTGGTGCTGACTTACAGCTGACGGCTTTGAAAAGTTTCCAGATCAAATTATGTATCCTTACGCTGAACCATATGATCGGCAAAGACATGTGTTTAGCAGCTGTCACTTCTGACAGTCAAAATTTAGGTACATACCGAAATGTTGACTGTCAGAAGTCAGCTGTGAGCTGTCAGTCAGCACCAAAGAAGCCATGGGGCTACTGTAGAGAGGTATATAATGCATCTAAGTTTTTTTTAGCTTGGCATCTACTACCCGTTTGGACTATACGCTTACATACTAATTATGTTAGTGGTCTTAGGTTTAGACTATATTCAGAGGAAAAGTACCTGCATTTGCATGTAGGGATATTGTAAAACCATTTTGAAACAACTTGGAACACCCGATTGGAATTTAAACATCAAGCTCCTCATCATGGGCAGTTTAGTCTAACACGAGAGTCTCTCGTTAGACCATGCGGCCACCGAAGTGGATTTTTATTAAAATTATTTATGCTCTTGGGGTAAGCCACTGCCTTTCTTAAACACAATTTTAGGCATACAATTTTTTATAATCAAATGCTGCCCTTTTTTTATAGCAATGCTTATAAAACAAACACGCAATTAATATTATTTGGGATTTACCATAATAGATTTTTATAGGGACGTTAGGCTCATTTGTCGGTGTCTTAAAATAGTTGGGTGAGGTTTTTAAAAAATTATCTTGAGCCATGGATTTGTACTAATCTTCTAAAACGTCTGAACTTGTGCTCGACTTTACTCCAAGCTCTGGGATTTAGATAAGCAATAAAGATGACTCGGCTATCTTCCATCTTGGTACGATGACTCATTTATTTACCTCGCTCTGCATCTTACCAACTGCCCTTGCTATACGCACTCAAATACACCTATGATATAGAAGGAAGATAAAGGTGAGAATTATAGGAAATGTACTTGTAGTTGGGTGGAGTGAGAAACCAATAAAGAAAAGAAAAAGTTAGTACTTAGTACGTCTGATAGGTATTTGAGCCCTGATCATGACGTTGACGGAGAACAAAATAATCTATAATGACGCACTATCCTGCTTGTTTAGCGTTGCAGAAATATATTTTTTTAGCACCACGTCTTACTACCCGTTCGGGCTATACGCTTAAGTACTAATTACGCTAATGGATTAGGAATTGGGGAAGTTTAAATTTAGAGGAAGTGAACCCGCATTTTCGTGGAGAGATAGTGGGGAAACCATTTAGGAAAAACCACCCCCAGTTCACCCGACCGAGAGTCGAACTTCGATCTCCCCGTCCTCGGCAGTCGAGGCAGAAAGTGTTGTTCATAATGAAACTACTTTATTTCCATTGGTAAAGTTAAGTTCTCACATAATTAATCCACAAAAAACATACAAACATTATTAAATAAAATCAACGGCTACTCATGTATTGCACGTATCTTTCTAACCTCTATGCTAAAGTGTGTATTGCTTTGAGGTTTAAAACTCAGTAGTTCTTTTTAGTTGTATTTGTTTTTTTGGACTTTGGTGGTCTTGGGGTAAAGTGCTCACCTCAGGTCCCGATGCTCTTAGGTTCAAACCCAGCCGTTATCAATGTATTTCTCTTGAACTATAAAAATCCGTAGTACAGCTTCCTTCGGAGGGGAAGTAAAACCGTCCGTCGGTCCCGTGTCGATTGTGGCTTGTAGAACCCTGGAGCTTCGGAGTTCTATGAAAATATCTTACCCGGAAAAATTGGTAGGCCCTCTCGCACTCGCTAGTACAGTATAATCAGCCGGCTGAGAAAGTTCACGTTAAATACCTCAAGTAAATACAGTAGTAAATAATGTATTTTTGTTTTAACACCACAGGGGTCAACCATAACGACGTTAACACTTTGGGGGTCTACCTACATCAGGCATGTTTACCCATTACACGACTGAAGGCCGAATAATTTATTGGTGAATTGTCCTGGGGAAATATATAATTACGACCTAGTGGACCAATATAATAAAAACAAGAGCCAAATTTGTTATTTTTTCTGTGGTTTGAAGTATTTCAATTCGATCTGCCCTGCTACGGGCTAGACACTCCTGGTCTACACGATTTTTTTTAGCACCGTGTCTTACCCTTTCGGGTTGTACGCTCCCATTTTGGAAAAACCTCCCTCACTACACTTGACCGAGATTCGAATCTCTATATACCCGTCATCGGCAGTTTAGTCTACTGCGAGAGTAGCGCGTTAGTCCACGCGGCCACCGCAGCGGGTGTATAATGTTACATGGGGGTACTTCACAGATTTAACGCACATATTATACTTTCCATTGTTGAAAAAAGAATTATTAGTGTTTTCACCGTTAATAAACATATTTATAGATAGTTATCGATTCTGAGTAGTGTTAGATCTAAGTCCCCCTTTTAGTGTCACAAAAACACCTCTCCTATGAAATGATATTCACTCTTTGTATAACAAGTTACGTAACACAGCTTAGAGGGTTGGGGTCAGGATAAATAATGTATACATGGTTTTACATGGGCGGGGATATAGAGGGGGCTCAATAAAGGTCAGAAAAGCGTTACCCGGCTTGTGGATGACCACTTACTGCTCGTATACTCGTATGTACTAATTATCCTAATACTTACATACTTAGCACCGCATCTTACCCATCCGGGTTATACGTCTAAGTACT
Source organism: Timema shepardi (assembly GCA_902151425.1). NCBI lineage: Eukaryota > Metazoa > Arthropoda > Insecta > Phasmatodea > Timematidae > Timema > Timema shepardi. Next base: position 33,679 of record CABFVX010004373.1, on the reverse strand, counting down.
AATTACGCTAATGGGTTAGGAATTGGGAATGTTGAATACGGAGGAAGTGAACACACATTTGTGTGGAAGGAAAGTGGAGACCCGCACACCACCACCACCACCCACGAGTTTACACAAGCAAGATTTGAAACTTGATCTCCCCGTCCTCGGCAGTCTACCTCAACACGAAAATTGCGCATGAGTTAGCAACGTCACCGAGGCGGATAGTTATTCTAGTGTGTTATGGTTTAGGAAAGTTAAATTTACAGGAAGTGCACCCGCATTTATGTGGATGGAGAGTGGTAAACCATTAAGGGAACCACTCTCGGTACATCCGACAGGGAAAGTGACCATTCGATCACCAAAGCGGAGTCACCAAAGTGTTAGTGTTCAAATACGTTCTATACATTACTACAAATACATAAATATCTTGTTAAATCTATAGTTTTTTTAAAGGTGATTTTTGCACATTTTTAAAATAAATACTATTAAATAGTTACATCCAGAAATATGTCAACAAACACCTCAATGTTATTTAAATTGTCCTTAGGTTAGATTTAATTTCGAAAAATGATGACAATCAGAAACTTTGCCTTTTTTTGGTGGGCGTACACTGGTTAGACAAAATATTATGAAGTAAAAAATAGGCCTATTTTGGTTACTAGCTGAAACATTTTTGTTCTTAAACAATTTTTTCTTAAATTGTGGAAGTGTTGACCAAACTAGTTTTCGTGCTTTTAGAGAAGATTTTTTTAATTATTTCAAAGCAGAACAATTCACTGGCTTATCAAACTTTCTCTGTTGTGAATTACTTTGCTGCCCTCGTTTATTTCCCTATTTATTCCCAAAACGAATCCATTACATCCGTAGACTGCCGATAACTGGGAGATTGAAGTTCAAATCTTGATCGGATGAACTGGGAGTGATTTTTCCTAAACGGTTTTCCACTCTAACTTCACTCAAATGCGGGTTCACTTCCTCTAAATTCAACCGTCCCAATTCCTAATCTATTAGCGTAATTAGTAGGCCTACTTAAGCATATAAAACAAACGGGTAATAAGACACGGTGCTAAATAATAATATTAAAAAATTCTAATACTATACATAGACTACTTTTTAATCTTTTCATTGAGTTTTTTGGGATACAACTTAATGTATAAAAAAAACATTATTAATAAACGTGAGACTACGATATAAACACCAGAGAACATTGAGAAGCATACGATGGGAGCTATACAACTCGGCCCAAGCAAGGAGATTAGTAAAATTAGATAATATGACTCGTCCCGAGGTGGAAAATGCTTACTTTTTACGTGAAAAACTGTTTGTTCCATAATTGCTAGTGTTTAACTTTTCCACGAACACTGCTCGTCCCAGTCTTTTCTTCTCACTTTAGTAGAAATAAATGATCATGTGCGGCATGAATTAAGTAGGTAGTTAGCCAACATGGCAAAAGCGTTTTTATTTTGAAGAATTTTAAATTTAATAAACATCGTGGTTTAGTGAGTTGCGAAAGCAAGTGGACAGAAATTTTGGAGCATATTTAAACAAAATGGCTGGGTTCGCGGCTAACTTTTTTTAAACACGAACTTGGCCAACTAGGTTTCACATTTGTTATGTTCTAGACGATTCTGATTGTAGGGTCATAATGCAGAGTAATGACCACCACACTCACAGATCTTATGACGAATGTACACTAACTAGGAAAAAAGTGAATGCTACGAAAAGCCATATTAAACATTAAGGAACCGCCAATAAAAATATCGTGTGTTGATGAAACCTAGGATCAGCGGTCGAACGATGTAAAAAGCATGAAAAAATGTGTGCATGACGCGAGAAGGAAGGTTACTATGCCAAAACTTCCGACTAACATTAGTGAAGTTCACACCGCAGTTGCTCAAATGTATCAGCTATCCAAGAGAGGTAAGAATTTGGTTTTTGTGAATAGCTCATTGGATAATTGACTGATTTTTTGAACTTCTTATAACCTCAAATATTTAAAGGATTCCAAATCTGTTAATATTGATAGAACATTTGTATATTGTCCAAAATATTTCTTCCAATCATTCACTCTTCATAGATATATTAACGGATTCGAAAACTGTTAATATTGGTAGAACATTTGAATATTGTCCAAAATATTTCTTCCAATCATTCACTCTTCATAGATATATTAACGAATCGATTATTCCCTTCATATTTTGCCTATTAAAAAAAAGAAGCAACCTACACAAAATGCTTTAAAGCAATTAGTCAATTTTGTTCAGAACTTCTTCAGCCCTTACAACATCGTGAGAGCGTTGTGGACTTTGAACAAACCATTCACAATTATATGCAAATCATTTGGCTTAGCATTAAAGTTTTCAGGTATCGTTTTCACTTGACCCAAGCTTTGTGGAGGAAGGTCCAAATGTTAGACTTGTCCACAGATCACAAGACTTCAAACTAGGTTGGCTTGGCCAATGGGAGAAATCTTCAAATGTACACACATATTAAGATAAATAGTATAATTCATATACCAGTCAATGTAAGAAAAAGATGGCATTTATTGAAAATATGCTGTATGAATATAGGTATGGGAAATTTTCCCGCCCTCAATTTATTATGGCCGTTTCGGGTTACTACATTAAAGAGAAGAATAAGAAGCGAGTCTTATTTTTTACTTTTCCTTTTCAACTGGTGATTTTGACATCGACAGTTACTTTTACATTTATTTTGTAAATAAATCCTACCCTTGTCATTTCTACCCCTTTGTTGTAGCTCTATAGACGGCTTGTCCTGCGAATAACCGATGTGAGTGTACTGGAAATATTCTTCATATATTCTCACACACACACACACACATATATATATATATATATATATATATAATCGCCATGACACTGTCATTTGAGATGTCTGTTTATTTGAACATTGTAATGTTGTGACCTGGGAGTGACAGAACTGGTAGAGCAACTTGTCTTGATGAGTGAGTAAACAACAGGTCGCGAGTGTTGACAACCCAAAACAACTTGTCTTGATGAGTGAGTAAACAACAGGTCGCGAGTGTTGACAACCCAAAACAACTTGTCTTGATGAATTAGTAAACAACAGGTCGCGAGTGTTNACACACACACACACACACACACACACACACACACACACACACACACACACACACACACACACACTCTCTCTCTTTCTCTTTCTCTCGTTCTTTCTATCACAATATAAGAAATAATACATTCTAACACACTATTAAACTGAAATTATTATTATTATTATTATTAGCACCGGGTCTTACTACCCGTTTGGGTTATACGCACTTACGCTAATGTGTAATGGTAGGGTGATTGTGAGATGAAATGGAGGACCTACAGTTTAACGTGGGATCCGAACCACGGCAGAGGCCTGGCATTCCACACGTTCACAAGATGTCTTGTCAGAGGTGAAGGAAGGGTTTGATAATCAGATAAATCTATGCCAGGACCGAGGATTGAACCCCGGCCACCAGCATAGCCATACCATTATATTATGAGAAATAATATATAAAAACAAATAAGGGGGGGAGTTACACAAACACAAACAATGGGCTGCAATATTATTTTAACTGGAAATGTTTTACCTTTTTAAGTTGCCTTAGCTTTCAAATTTGTGCACAATGAACGAATAAAATAATAATCTTGATCTAGTGAAAAATGGTTCGGAGTAAAGGTGATTTTTAGGAATAAAACTCCAGTTGCATGCTGTTAGTAGGCCAGTGTATTCTTAATATCCAGCCTGAAATTGACAATAAATGTAAAACTCAGAATACACAAAAAAAATGTGGGGTATTCAAAAACAAAGTACTAAGGAAACACTCTGGTTTAGAAATGGATGAGGAGAGTGGAGGAGGTCAAATAATGATAAACAAATCCTGGTAATTCCTTGTTGGGGACGAGTAGTGTCATTGATATTTCCCTGATTCAACAACACGGGGACGAGATCGGCTATGACCTCCATCTTACCTGAAAGATTTCCTTAAGGGGGATTAAATTAGGTTCGAACAGTGTTATCACTCATGCGATAAAGTGGAGGATGAGCTGACGCATGCGCAGAAACAAAGGGTTTTTTTTCATCAAAACAAATAACTGTGTTTCGGCCTTAAGTGTGACTTAATATATGTTATCATCTAGTATTTAAGGGGATGTTTTAGCTCATACGTTTTAACACAAGGGTTGATCCACATATCAATTTGTAAGAAAAGATCCGACAGCTTAGCTCAGTCGGTAGCGTGTCTGTCCACTGAGCTAAGGGTCCCTGGTTAAATTCCTGATATGACCGAAAAATGTATCATTGGTGCAATGTGGGGTTTCCTTTCCACAATGGTTATTTAACTGCCCGGGAGATGGGTGTTGTTTCTGTTGCATATTAAAGTAAGTTTATAAGTCATGTGCTGAAATAATCAATCGATTCAGAAAGTGTGCGTGAAATATCCCAAATAAGGGTACCTGGTGGTCTAGGGGTAAAGTGTCAGACTTCTGTGTTAGGGATCTGGGGCTCCAATCCTGGTACTGCCATAGATTTATCCGATTACCAAACCCTTCCTTCACCTCTGATAAAGTGTATGCTTTCATGCTTTGTGAATGTGGTTCGGAACCCACGTTAAATGCAGCTCCCCTCTGCTTTCCACCATTATCATTCTCACGTATCATCCTACCATCTGAGGATATCATTAACCTGTTGTGGTACGGCACTCACTATAAGTGGTGCCACACACCCCTGGACATCTTGGACCAGGGTAGTTTCTAGGTCGATACCTAAAAAACTACAACCCCCGCTCCCCGAAGGGAGGGATGATCCGGTTCAGGCCGGATACCCAGGGTGGCGATAATTAACTCCTCCCCATCTAGTCATTCAATGGTTGAACCGACACAGGGGGACTACGTGCTTCCCACCTATCCAGGGTGGTAACCGGAGCTATTTACTTCCGCTCACAGAAGCGACCTTGCAATCTCCACTCTTTACCGTGTGTAGAGGAATGGGGTTACGCTCATTGCGCGTGGGAAAGTAATCCCCCACTCCTCGTGCGTACGAATGGAGGCGCCCATGCACTACTAACTGTCCAGGTTAGCACCGGAGCTCTAAAACGGCTCAATACACGAATGGTGAGGCCCAGTCCCGCAGGCTCAGAACCCCAAGAGCCCGGACCCTACCACGCTGATTACGCCATCACTCGTTGGCGATTAAACTCACTGCTCCTTAAGAGTCCAACCCATTTCTGGGTCGCCACCTCGAGCAAGCTCACGACGTGGGCTTTCAGCCCAGCCCTGTATACTACTTATAACGAAAATAGTCTAACGGAGGCCTACCAGTCCACATAGCCACCCCGAACATCTGTAGGTAACCGATGTATCAATCTCTTTAGCACTGGGACCATTTGGGGATAATGGAATTTACCTTAAGGGTGCCTCCAGCTCAGAAATGAATTCCTCCATAGCCCAGGATAGCAGAGGTAGGATAAGGTCTAATGGTCGGATCTAGAGCATTAGACCCCCTCTCCCCATAACCTAAATAGGGATGAAAAGATAAGCTAGGGATAGAAATGATGGTCAGAAGTAATGCACCCACATTAGTATGAAGGGGTATGGGAAAATTACAAAGCTACATCCCATTTAAAGTAATGTAACTCTAGCACATACACACGAGATTCAAACCTCAACCTTCTTATAGCCGATAGTTTAGCTTTTTATTGTGAGCCTAAGGCCTTAAACTACGAGACCACCAACGAAGGCGTCAACTTATTGATTTGAAAGAGTTTATTAACTGCATTTTTCACAACCTTTCTTTTGTAACGACAGGGCCCATAAAAATTATAATTCTGGCTATAATTTAAAACGTTGTTCGTAAGAATATTATCAATCATACTGATTTCTAAAAATTTACTTTTTAAAATATAACGTGTGCCATAAACACTAGATTTAAAACTTATAATTTTAACCTATATTTCAGGAACTATCTGCAGAGCTAAAAGATTCCCCTGGTAAGTTACATGCGCTAAAGGGTGATTTGACCAAAGAGGAAGATATCCTGGCCGCATTTGACTGGATCAAGAAGAACCTGGGTAGGATTGACGTACTCGTTAACAACGCTGGAGTTCTTTATTTGAGTATGCTAACAGGTGAGATATTAAGTTTTTTTTAAGCTAACAGCTGTTGAATCTAGTCATAAGGGTAGGTAGTGGGGCGTATGTACATCCACACTAACTCCCAGATAGGCTGTGAAAACCACAGTAATCACCTGTTTAAAACTACTCCAGTGCAATCGGAATAGATTCGAACTTCGATCTGCGCAACAGCAGCAATCCAGTCAAACACGTTAGACCGGAGGATTCATAAACTGTGGCTTGCGACCAGCTGGTGGGTCGAGTCTTTTTTGGTGGGTGATGGAAACTTTTTGAAGTGGGAAAATTTTGTAATTATTCGTTACCAGTAACAAATAATAATGAAAAAATGGGAACATAAAAAAGAAAAGGAAGAAATAAGGCACATACAGACTAAAAAAAAAGTAAAATAAATAATCCCTCCCCCCTCTTCCCTCATGTTCATTAAAGCTAGATGGGTCGCGAAAACTTGTCGTTCTAAAGAAATTGGGTTATATTTCTAAAAATTTTGAGAAACACTGCGTTATATCACCAGACCCCCGATTGTTAAAATACATGAGTCATTGCGATTTTTCTGATTTATGTTTTTATAAACGTATAGGGGGAGAGACATCCCAATGGAAACAGATTTTTGACTTAAACGTCATAGGACTCAGCATTAGCTCCAGAGAAGCCTTCAAGTTGATGAAGGAGAAAGGAGTGGACGATGGACACATAATACACATCAACAGGTAATCTCAGTGCCACAGTTTGTTGTAAATTGGTGGTTTTTATTAGTATCTCTACCTAGTCGATAGGTATTACACGAGGCACGGATGTGAATGTTTTAAGTCGGAAATTATTTCCGTCATTAGACTGGCAAACTTTTCCTTCATAAGTTAGCCAAAAATTGAGAGAATGATCTGCTTGATTGGCACAGCAATCCACATGCAAGCAGAAATGCATGTTGATGCTTTACAACACAAACTTAAAACAACTGGTATAATTTTTCTCAGGGGTGGCCCGAGGTATATGTTTTGCCCGGACTGGATTGTTTTTGGAATCCCTATATAATTGGGGATAATAGGAACACATAAAAAAATAATCACTAAACCTAACGTAGCCTTGGCTGCTGGGCATGAAAGTAAATAATCCCCAAACATGACAATTTCTAACCTGAACCTTGAGCCATAATAGGAAAATAATTTGAAGGAAAATACCACAAATGGTAATCATACACAAACGTTTCACTGCAAGTTTGACGATTACAAAAACAAAAAACACACTATAATAGCATATTTTAAAGACAATATTCTCTGCTTTATTTTTCACTATAACAAACACTTGGATATAAAGAACAGTTTTCGAGATAATCACATAAAAGTTTTTGAAGAAATGTTTTACAAGGTAGCGGATGTAAATTTTCTTAAGCGTGGCACTATATCCTAAACACAAAAAAGATTACAAAAAAGTGAACTATTGCTATACTTAGCAACTCAACTATTTCACCCACGTTGGGTTAAGTGTGGATTTGTTAGGTTTGGTTTAGAGATTATTATTTTAATCACACCCAGAATACGTTACATAAGTTTGGTGCACTGTTTGGCACCTCCCTCGAGCTGGTACCCTGGGCGGCCACTAGGTCCGCCCAGCCCTTTAAGCCACCCCTGAATTTTCTAGTGGCTAAACTTATTTTTTAAATTATGATCACGATGGATGTTTTATAATTACTGTTTTTTGAAGTGAAACCAATAAACACAGAACGAGAATGAAAAACAAACTTTTTAATTAATGAGTTATTTCAAATCATTTCACAAAAGTAGACACAGCTGTCTTCGCAAGGCCTTACACGTATTAAGTCTGTTGGTATATGCGCTCTGATATTGATCGGTTGGTTTTGACATTTGTTTGGTTCTTCCAGACAGATTTGTATTTAGAAACATGGCCAAAACGGAGATATTTTCGACTAGTGCTGAACGACCTACTCGGTTGGCGCTGATTTCATATTATTGGTTCAGAGCTCGTCATGTGACCACGTTTAAGTTGTACCCTTGTTTTTATATGGACCCGGTGACCTGTTGGTCTAGGGGTAAGGTGTCAGAGTTCTATGCTGGCGGCCGGGGTTCAATCCTCGGTCCCGGCAAAGATTTATCTGATTACCAAACCCTTCCTTCACCTCTGACAAGACATCTTGTGAATGTGAGGAATGCCAGGCCTCCACCGTGGTTTGGATTCCACGTTAAACTGTAGGTCCTCCATTTCATCTCACAATCACCCTACCATTACACATTAGCGTAAGTGCGTATAACCCGAACGGGTGGTAAGACGCGGTGCTAATAATAATAATAATTATTATATGAACGTGTGAATCCACAGTAGCTCAAGACAGATTTCATCGATAGTTTTCTTCGTATCACACCCGCTACACCATGCAATATCCGGCTACTAGCACTCCAAATGCCTTGAGCCAGGGGTGAGGATTCTTGGTTCAACTCGCGTCTGAGCATGAGTGGACGCGACCTTACCTTGGCGTTGTGTTCTTACTCTGCCCTTAGAAGCCATCCTTAAAATACAGATGACATTTTATTCTCATAATTTTTTACCCCCAACTCCTCCCATAATCTATCTTAAGTAGTTTTTTTACTATTTGTAAATTAGATTATTTTACTAGTTTTAACTATTTCATTTTATTATTTTAATTATTATTATTGAAATTTAGTCACTTGCCATGTGTATTGTAATTAACTATCTTTGTGCAAAATATGAACTCATTTTCAATTATTTTATAAAACAGGGAAAATAATGATTAAAGTGGGGTATTTCAAAGGATGAAATTAAAACATTTCTGAATTTTCTGAATTTTTTTTAATTTTTATTATAGATATTTTATCACCATAATCCATGATAAAAACCCTAAGAGGGATTCTGAAACCCCCTCCCTCCACGTAAGAAAACTTATAAAAATACTCAAACACCCCCAACCACACCCTCTAAAAAAACCTTACTCAATTTAAGAATGTCTCCTTAATGTTTGGGGATATGCGTGGTGTTTTTTCCCCCCTTAGCACCACGTCTAACTACACGTTCGGGTTATATGCTTATGCACTAATTACACTAATGATTTTATGAATTAGGGAGGCTATATTTAGAGGAAGTGTACCCACATTTGCTAGGAGGATGAATGATAGATAATTTGAGGAAAACCAGCCTCAGTACACCCAACTGAGATTTGAACCTCGATATTACCGTCATCGGTAGTCTAGTCTACTGAGAGAGTAGCGCCTTAGATCATGCGGCCACCAAAGCGGGTAATATGCGTGTTTTGTCTCACGTACAAGTGGATGTTAGAATCTAGCAGACTACACGCTGGTACGGACGGAAAATACATCCCTTCATTAAATACACTTTATTGCAACCAGATCAACCAGGCGTTGATATTTTGGTCGTTTTTTTTTGTTGTTTTCCAATGAACTTTTCATTGACCCTGTCACACTACGTTGTTTTCTTCGTACTCACCTTCACCGGCTTCTGGTTCTCGCACCCAATACCGGGTGGTAGCTTCCTTTCGCTGATAGTAATTGGTTCCTGTCTCGACCAATGCGGGTCTAAAAACAAGAAGCCCTTACAGCGCTGAGGTTAGGTCTTAGCATTGAGAAATATTTTTTTCTGGGAGTAGCTCCACCCTGTTGGTCAGATCCGAGGAGGAGCTGATGAGGATGAGTGATGCTCTGGAGTCAGCTGCGAGCAAGATGGGGTTTCTTGTGAGTGAAGCGATGGACGATACCTCCATATGAATGTCTGCAGGAAGGCGACTCCAACCGCTGATACTCGGGAACCGAACATACAAAGGTTATATGGGTTAAAATACTTGGAGACGATTTTTACAGAGTATTCATCGTGCGAGAAAGAAATCAAGGTGCAAGATGAAAGCCGGAAACCGCAGTTACTACAGTTTCATTAAATTGTTAAAGTCGCGCAGCCTGTAGAGACAGTTCAAACTGTACAGGACGCTGATCCGACCCGTTGTGCTGAATGGTAGTAGCGAGACGTTGAGACCCTGGAAACAAGACTTCAACAATCTCCTAGTTTTCAAACGGAAAGTTCTACGGAATATCTTCGGTCCAATACAAGACGCTACCACGGGAGAATGACAGATCCAGTACGATCGAGAGCTGGAATAGATGTACAGCAGCCCGAACATCGTGGACCTGATGGGTGTGGACAGGGCATATCACGCGGATGAACGTCCACAAGTGGCCCGTAAAGCTACTGTACTTTATACCCTGTGGAAAGATACCACTTGGTAGGCCCAGTCTAATGTGGAACGATGGGCTTCACGAGGACTGATGCAGATAGGCATAGGTGTCAATTGGAGGCAAAGCGAAAAATACAGGACCGAGTGGAGGAGGAGAGTTGTAGTACTGTGTGGACACTAGTACCCGATCGCGTAAAAGTAAAGTAACGCAATAGATGTGAATAGTGATGTTTGCCTGATGGCTCCATGTGTCTCTTTTTATCACTGCTAACAACCAACTAACTTTGAGCATGACTTTATTATAATTTGTGCAGCGTGGCTGGCCACAGCCTGGTGAATATTCCTGGACTTGCACCCTACACGGCTTCCAAACACGCTGTCACCGTCCTGACAGAGGGTCTACGACGGGAGCTGGTGCAACTGGGGAGCAAGATCAGGGTCACGGTGAGGAACTGACAGACTGACAACCTCTTACATTATCTTTAGTACGTAATAGGCCTATGCTCTTCAGTAGCGTGGCATGGTGAGTTGCCATGGTAAGCAGAGTTTATTTTGATGCGTTTTACTACCTGTTTGAGCTTTACGCATTCACTAATTACACTAATGTCAGAGATGAAGTAGGTTGAATTGAGAGGAATTGTATCCACATTTTCATGTAGAGGGATAGAGATAAGAAAACCATTTAGGAAAAATCACCTTTCAGTATACTCGGATGAGAATCGAACCCTGATCTCCCCGTCATCGATAGTCTAGTCTAACACGAGAAGGACGTCTTAGACCATGTGGCCATCAAAGCAGGTGGTCAGGCTTACTGCAGGTGATTTTACTTAAATTGTTTTTCACTATTATTCCCCACACTTTTTCTATAAAAATTGTGGTCTTTCCTCTAAATTCTACTTTCCTCGTTCCTACATTATTAGTAAAGATAAATATGGCTATCCTGGACAGGTAATATGCATTTTTTTGTTACACCACGCTATCAGGTTCTCAATATATTTGGAGGTAAAAGTTCATCTATATAGGCCTTTACGTTTGTTATAAACCATAATAATAACAACCTGAATTTAGACTCAAAGCATTCGATATTTAAGTTTAAGTTTAATCGTTCGCATCAAAAGAGTCAAGTTTTTTAATCCATTGTGTCTTAGTATCCATTTGAGCTTAAAGCATACATTAAATACGTAAAATTAGTAGGGATAAGAAAGGTAGACTTTTATAGGATATGTACCGAGATTTGCTTTGAGACAAAATGATAAACAATTTGAGAAAAAGAGCTTCAGCTCACCCAACCGGTATTCAAACTTTAATTTCCCTCCCGTTCTATCACGAGAGTGACGCGTTAGACCAAACGGCCACCGATGCAGGTATCAGGAGAGTTAAATGATAGCCATGTAATAGATCTAAATCAGGATGCTTCATTGAGAAAGGACATGATCTGGCACTAATGAAAGAGGCAAACATCTTTACGAAAACCTATTTTCTCTTTCAAAATACAAAAATATACATACACAGGAACAAAACTTGTTTATTTAAATTATTTATGAAATATTTATATGATGAATTACTCTATTTTTTATTTTTTTTATTATTTTTAGAGTATCAGCCCTGGTGGTGTAGATACAGATATGGTTAAATCTGTCGCGGGACAAGCTCCGATCCCTGAAGGTGAGTTTCCACTCCTTCAAGCTGAAGACATTGCAAACGCTGTGACATATGTGTTGGGTACACCACCACATGTTCAGGTAAGATATACGAGATGAAATAGTTTTTATAATTAATTCGAATACATATAAATCAAACGCAGTTTTCAAAATATGATATTGATGTATCATATGCATCCAAAAAAAAGGAGTTGATGATATTAAACTCAATAACAATGTTGATGAAATATTTTGATAAAGATCATTTGTTTTTGTTTTATTCAAACTTTAGACTGGCTGGAATCGAATGAAAATTATGGCCAAAATTTTGAATTTTTTAAAATTCCTCATATTAACACACTAAATTAAATATTATTTCGGTAGATACTTTTAGTTTAATTATCTAGATAATATTTCTTAAAAATTTATCATATGTATTCTGGAATTTGATAACTCTTTCTCTTCATTTAAAAGAATGATCATATTACATTATGTTCATAACAGATTTTTAAGAACTGTTGATATTACCATGTGTGTAAGATTTAATTAAATCAGTTTCTAAAGCTGTATTTTATTTATCTCGTCCTGAAAAAATCTTTGTAATGAAAACTACAAAAGTATGAATATTTTCTTTCACCCCACCTTAATTGTAATATTTGCTTGAAAAATTAATATATTTAATTATTTAGCAAATTTAATTACATTTCTACAATTATTTAGAAGATAGATTTTTTAAATAACACACGTGGTGACCTTTCAAATGTCTACACCATCTAGTCTTTTATTTAGTTAATATTGTAAACATTCTTAAGACTTATTTTGTATTTACATTAAATAAATATAACACTGGTAATATTATAAGATATGTGCGGTATAATTTTGGGTAATTATATCAAAAGAACTAAATTGCTTGTATTAAAAACCTTGATTTTATTTTTCAGGTACATGAGATAACTATCAGACCTATAGGAGAAAAGTATTGATGGCACTTAAAAACATTCACAAAATAATTTTCTTAGAACGTGTTAGTAATAATGATGGGGATTAAAAACAGCTATAAAATAATATTGGTGTAAATGTTATTGATAAGAACATTTAATAAAAAAGATGTTTATAATAAAAATTACCTTGGTCTATTATTGATAGCTTTAGAATCAATAGATTTATCTAGCTTATAGGATAAGCTTTGAATATTTATATTCATCCAGCAAGACAAAGCTGATTAATAATTTTATCTTCCTTTGGCATACATTTTAATCTTAAAATACAGCTTTAAAACATATTTTATTCAAAAATTTTCATCTAAACTTAATATAGGCTCAGTTTACCTTGAAAGGTGTATTACCTTCACAGATTTACACAATAACCCTATCTTATAAGCTGTACCATAGAATGGTTAAAATTTGGGCTAGAGTGGGCTTTTCAGTTTACGTATAGTGTATACATACCTTGAAAAAGTTACGGTTGGGGGTGCTTTTCAATTGTGTATATAGTGTCTAATTATATATGTTGAAAACATTAATGTTGGAGAGTGCTTTTTAGTATAGGTATATATATATATATATTTAAAGTGTTAATTTTTAACATACTAATATTCTAATTGTTTCAGCATCATATATATAATGTATGTATGTATGTATATAGTGTGTGGCCGAAATAATTAGACAATTAGTAACTTTAAAATTTAACACTTTAATTGAAAAATAAATATTACCAGCTAAATAAAAGAAAACTATTTACTACACTTATTCACTTTTTGAAGATAAATGTCACTCATGTGATCTCCGCCGGATGTCATCTAGATGTTTACACCCCACCCTGTATATTGAATTAATTGGGTTCAGGGAGTGCTTTGTTGTACAGTACAGTGCAAGCATTTGGTAACATTTTTTAAAAGGTTACTTATTAACACTGGCCCCCTAATTTGTAAACATGCGTGTCACTTGCATTCAGTACATAATCTTGGAAACAGCCAATTTGTAAACGTAAGGGTTGTTAAATGTGAAGTCACACCAGTGACTAACGAGAGGATTTATCTCGTCAACTTAGCACAGTGCAAGATTCTGTCCGTCCATCGAGAGGAGCAACAGAAATAAGGCTAAGGTAGACAAGTTAATCATGCGCAGATGCAGTGATTTTCACTCATCTCAGTATTTGAAAAAGCGTTTTTAGAACATATTTTTTATTCTATTGGACTTTTCTTTAGATGTTGCAGGAATACTTTTTTTATTTTTCACGGTTTTCAGGGCATAAAAAGTCGAACTTTATTAATGATGCCTTTTAAGGGAACAAGTGTGTTGCAATTAGTTCCATAACCTTGACAAGGTGATAGAATGTAGGTCTTCATATCATTCTTATCTTCTGATAAGAGCAAAGTCAAAGTATGTATATTGGATTTTATACATAATGTGCCTCTCACGTTGCTTTACATTGGCAGTTTTTAAGAGTAGAAATGAATTCAACATAAAAAGTTTGAATATCCAAGATTTAACACACTGATTGAAAATAATGCTAATAATTAAGGATTATTCCTTCGAATCCTTAAAGGAATTGAAGATTTCAAGGATTAAAATCTATCCAATCTCAATAGATAATACATATCAAATTTGAATTTTGTTTAGAGCCATGCTACTAGTGGTTTGGCCCAACAAAATTACAAGAAAAACTAGTAGGCCAAACTTAGACCATTACTTAATCACCTAGTTCAGCGATTTTCCATCTTTTTCATTTATTGGCACACTAAGCAAGACTCTAATTGAGGCTCACTTTAAGTTTTTTTATAATTCTAGTAACTGTGTTACATTAAGAAAATCTTAATCATGTAATTTAAAATATTTATTATATTTCTATTACTATACAAAAAATCTTCATTTTAATCTTACCCAAAACCATGTATGGCACATATACAGACCATTGACGGCACACCAATATACCATGGTACACCAGTTGAAAAACTTTCCCCTAAATGCGAATTCACAGTGTGAATATATATATATATATATATATATATATATATATATATGTATATATTTCTTTAGCAACTGAAGAAATATATATACCCACTATTTATTGTTAAAGAAACAATATGGAAAAATAACATCCCCACGAAAGAGCATAGCAATCAATTTCAGATTTTAAAGACCTACAAAAAAATGTAATATATTCGCTTATATCTCATAAAATATTGGTTTTATAAACGTATATGTCGAATAAAATATTTTTATATATAATAGTAGTGCAACGTTACAGTGATAAGTTATTTTGTATCTTAAATAGTAACTAAACAAAATCAAAATGGGAAATTTATTCTTATGTTAAGCGTGTTGCGAGTATGAAGGAAATGTAATTGTAGCACTTAAGTACCCTCAAAAGTAATTTTTATCGAAAAATTACTTGCACCATTTTGTTTGTATGTCAAATGATGGGTAAATATGGTTTGTAATCAAAAAATATTTAAAATTGATTTAAAGAAAATCGATCTTTTTCTTTTAATCTTTGAGTAAACTACCCTTAATTTAAAGTTAGATATCTAAATAAAAAAACACCTCGGAGGAACCTTCTAAAAAACCTGGATACACAGTTTTATATTAATGTAGTAGGAGGGTATTTCTTTGTTTTAGTAGCACTGCTTCTTACTACGCATTGAGTTAAACCACTATATACTAATTACACTAAGTGTTAAGGATTAGGAAGGTTGAATTTATAGGAAGTGTACCCACATTTACCCGCCTCGGTGGCGTAGTTGGCTAACTCGCTAGTCGTGTTGAGCTCGACTGCTGAGGACCGGGAGATCGAGGTTCAAATCTCGGTCGGGTGATGGTTTTTCCTAAATGGTTTACCACTCTCTCCACGCAAATGTGGGTTCACTTCCTCTAATTCAACCTTCCCAGTTCCTAATCCATTAGTGTAATTAGTACTTAAAGCGTATAACCCGAATGGGTAGTAAGACGCGGTGCTAAATAATAATGTACCCGCATTTGAGTGTAGGGAACGTGGGAAACCATTTATGTAAATTAACCTTAGTAAATCCAACCGGGAACAGAACCCAACCACCCCATCTTCGGTAGTCTAGTAGTCTACCGCGAGAGTCGCGCCTGTTTATAGGGGCCACTGAAGAAGGTAGGAGGGGGGTGTTGGATAAAAATACAGCTTGGTATGCCTTTAGTAGCCACACAATTATGTTGTATCAACACTGCTCATAGACCCAATTAAACAATTGAAATTTAAAATTGTATCACAGCATAAAAAAACACATTACCTAACAGTAAGCTTGAATTGAAAACGTCCACCAAAACAATTACAATTTTCAAATAGTTACCGCACCACTAAACTTGCAACACCCCCTCCTAATCTTGGGTTTGACATGGGTTATAGCCCCAACTCGTACAAGAGAGCACGAGGGCTAAAGCACTAACCTAATCTGGACTGAATTTTCGTGGACGAGGAGGTCAGGGTACAAATCCTAGCTTGGTGTGGTTTTATTCCGAATGGCTTTCCTTCTCATGTAATTAAACCGGACACTATTCCGTGGCCTCATTGTCGAAGGCGTCATTCTAGTAATAAATTGAAATGCGGAAGATGGGGAGATAGGGGTTAAAATTTCATTCGGCTGTCTGAGGAGGGGAGGAGGGGTCCAAGTCCCTACTTTTTTCCCCACTCTTCTTCCACGTAAATTTGGGTCCACTTACTCTAAAACTAACCATTATCATCCATAACACATTAGCATAGTTAGTATAGGAATATATATAACCTCAATGGGTAGTAAGACGCAATGCTAAAAAAAAAAAAAAGTTGTACCTACAAGAAATGAAAGGATGAAGGAGGGAAAATTTAGAGTTAATCCACCTGCATTTGTGAAAAGAGAGACATATTTTTAAAATACCTCTAAGCACACCTATTTCGGACTATAATACCGACCTCTTCGTCACTAGAAATTCCAGTCGCCAGTAATCTAGACTGGGTGAGTCTTGACATTTAGTCAGCAGGTCCACTAATATGGGTGCAACCACAATAAATATCCCTATAGGAAAATATCTCCCACATAGTGCACCCGAGTGGGATTTGAACATAATCTTGACCTCACGGATCAGAGTTGACCACACCAGTAAGAGCCACTCTAGTGTACTTACTATTCTCCGCTCTTCTTGTTGAGCCGATCACATGACGAAGGGGATATGATAGCACTATGCCCAAGATAGAAGTGGGATTATGGTGTAGCCATTGTGACCCATAAGTTTTTTTTCTTTAATTAAAAATAAATAAAATTTGTCAGCTGTGGACCATGGATATTGAAACCTCGTGTACGGAAGCCCTTCTATACTTATTGACTACTTCCAATTCTGAGTATTATCCCTCTTTTAATGTCACTATAAAGTTTCCCTATGAAATAATGAAAAGTTGTGCAACACAAGTGTGTGTAGGGGGGTAGGGGGGAGATAGGAGGGGTTAAGCTAAATGTCTACTTGGTGTCACATGAAAGGGAGGAGGGTCAATAAAAAAAAGTAAGTAAAAAGCATCACATGGTTTGTGTATGACCACTTAACAGATATATTAGTTTAGAACTGTTGTACAAATACTTGGCCAAACCAATGGTGCATACAGCTTTTGTATCTTTAATTTGTCTCGTCAATTAGGTAAATATTGTTCAATCAAAGAAACCAATGGTCGTAAGATCAACATGTCAATTAGCAATATGTACTTATCGTGTTAATAATGGTGTCTTGGAAAATTTTTTATCATTAAAAACAATTTTTTATAAAAGGGAGTGTGTGTGGAGTTATGGGGTACCTGGATGACATTTCAAAAATCATATGTTTAGGTTTTGGGTTGCCAACGCTTTTAAGATATCATCGTTTTGTTATGAATGTTAAGTTTTTTAACTACCTGTTATATTTTACATCTAAAATAACGTAAACTTAGTTTTCTCATACTATTTCATTAATTTTAATTATTTCTTTCCATCCAACTCGAAACAATATTTTAACCTTAATTAAAAGTACTTATTATTCGTTTTGGAACGTTTATGACTATGTGTAATACAGTGCATGCTTCAATACCTCTTAATACAGGCATCGTATTTACTTGGATAAAAAATCTTGTCTTTTTTCCTATATATAATAAATTATTTTATGAATATTTTATCGTATTTCGAAATATTTGATTGAATAAAATACTCGTATCCACTGTGTGGGTGCATCACTGTAAAAAAAACTTGTTTCCGTCATGTTCAACCACATGGTTTAAATTTGTCGGTCGCCATTATAAAGCTATTTTGTTGAAGTGCTGTGAATATATATTTTTTATGTGGAATAAAATGATAAATAAACTTTGTGTCCGACCTCAAATAAATATATAAATAATACTGGCATTAATTACTGTGGTTAACTATCACCTTCATATATTACCATTTGTTTTCATTACAGTTATCCATAGTGATAGATATCAACTGTTAGCGTAGGGATATATTAGGGACTATTTCTAGTAATTTTTTGAGCCGTCATCCAAGTAAACTTAAGTCATGAATGAAATATAGTAAGGTTTGGCTAACCGAAACCATACTTGACGAATTAGGGTATTTACATTAGGAATAGCGAACTTCTGAAAGTCAAGCAATAAAATTGATATTACATATTTTTTAGTACTAATTATTTTATCTCAAGAAACATTCACAAGGTTTCTATAGTTAAAGATTTAAAAAAACTTTTACTGATTTTTACAATCTATTATCTCAAGAAGGAGATAAGATAATACTTGACAATGGAAAATGTCCAAAGTACTTCTCATGTTTCAAGTTATAGGCATCAACTTTCAACAGAGGCAACTCAGGTTACACGTGGCAGGTTGTAGCACTGCTTTCTGACATCGTTTTACAGTGCTGCAAGATGATCGTGTAACATACAAGCCCGGATTAAGGCATGTGCCAGGTGTACCATCTACAGGGGCCCTCTGAGGCTAGGGGCCCCCGCCCACCTGGCAAATAAATCACTTTGACTTGTCATATTTATTTTGATGTAATATTATATTTCAATATTTTTGTTTTTTAGTAAAATGTATCCCAAACTAATCTATAGATTCCTTAATTGAAGGGAACTAGTAGTATGGAATGTTACTTGGAGTGTAACAGTCCGTACTTATAAATGAATTCAACCTTTACTTTTGGCAAACCGGAAATACTGCAAATATTCAGACGGTACCGTTGACTTTTGACAGAAAAATAAATATTGATTTTCTATTTCCAATTATATCTGAGGTAAAATAGTAAAATTATTAATATTGAAAAATTAACTAAATGCAACGTGGGAAAAATGCAAAAAAAAAAAGTTTTAAATAATATATTTTTAGTATACTAATACTAGTTTATCTGCAAACGGTGGACTACGCAATGGCCTATGATTATATTATGCCCATTATTATTATTATTATTATTATTATTATTATTATTAATAAACTATTAATTTTCAGTACTATAATCCACTCAGAATATAATAGACTGTATAATTTAATAGCTACTATAGTATTAATAACAAAGCTCACGGCACACAACGTGATTGCTAAACGTTTGCAAAAAAAAAGTTCGTATCTAAATAAAATTACCCATGTATGATCAATATATGTATACGTAAGATTCATAATCCTTCATTGGGAAACTAACTTCTAAGAGCCCCAAGTTCTATTTGACACAGGGCCCCCAAAAATGTTAATCCGGGCCTCATAACACAACCAAATATCCAGTGTGCGTATCAGCAAGCTGGAATCGCTAGTATCAAACGAGTTTGATATTTTCTGATAGGGCGATTGCTTTCTGCGTCGTGTAATCGACTTTCTGCGCGGGAATGTTGTACCGCGCATGCGCAAGACTGGTCGAGGTAATGGTACAAGTGAATTGCTTGGCAGGTCTCTGGAATGCCTTAGGTTAAAGCTGATTGAAAGATTGCTAAGGGAAATCTCAATTTTTTATATGATCGACCTGTTGCAAGTAATCTTTGTGTGACATTTAGATTATCATGTGGATAATCTTTTTCATAATGGTTTCTTAAGAAAATTCTCATTATCTTGCACTGACGAGACATCTTAGCACAAAGTGAACCGGCAAACCCAAGTATGCACGATAAAATACCTCCCCACCCAATAAGCTGCAAGATGAACAGTCGTCAGAAATCAGCGTGTGTGTCAACTCGTATCGTGGCAAAACGATGTCGGAAAGCAGCGCGTGTGTCAACTCGTATCGTGGCAAAACGATGTCGGAAAGCAGCGCGTGTGTCAACTCGTATCGTAGCAAAACGATGTCGGAAAGCAGCGCGTGTGTCAACTCGTATCGTGGCAAAACGATGTCAAAAAGCAGCGTGTCAACTCGTATCGTGACAAAACAATGTCGGAAAGCAGCGCGTGTGTCAACTCGTATCGTGGCAAAACGATGTCAAAAAGCAGCGTGTCAACTCGTATCGTAGCAAAACGATGTCGGAAAGCAGCGCGTGTGTCAACTCGTATCTTGGCAAAACGATGTCGGAAAGCAGCGCCGTATGTAACCTGCCTGTTACGTGTAATGGGACACACAGAGAAAATGTGATATATAATAGAAATGGCTTCCACTTATGGTTGTATGGTTATTACGAGTTATAATATTTTGATATTCACATTTGTGGGCTTGCTGAATATATTTCAGGCTCATATAAGCTGTCTAGTTAGTGATGTAGAGTTTGGAGTTCAAATCTGAACCAATTAAGCCGATAACGCTTTTATTCTAATTGGTTTCCCATTCTCCTTCCGTGGAAATTCAATTACATTTCCTCTAAATTCTACCTTCCTTATCCCTTGTCCCATTAGATTAACTAAACAAATATAGCCTGGACTAGTAATAGGACCTGGTGGGGTATTTTTTTTAATGTATAAAAATTCACATAAAAAACCATAAATGATTCTCGAAAGCAAAAGAAAGATTATTTTTATTTTTGTTTACTGCTTCTTACTATCGTCTCTTCTATCCTTATAATACTAAATAGATAAAAGATGAAGGCAAAGAGAGTATAGAAGAAATATGCAAGCATTTGTTTAGAGCCAGAGTGAAAAATCATCTAGTAATTATTATTATTATTATTATTATTAGCACCACGTCTTACTACCCGTTCGGGTTATACGCACTTACGCTAATATGTAATGGTAGGGTGACTGTGAGATGAAATGGTGGACCTACAGTTTAACGTGGGATCCGAACCACGGTGGAGACCTGGCATTCCTCACATTCACAAGATGTCTTGTCAGAGGTGAAGGAAGGGTTTGGTAATCAGAAAAATCTGTGCCGGGACCGAGGATTGAACCCCGGCTGCCAGAACAGAAGTCTGACACCTTACCCCTAGACCGCCAGGTTACCCAGCATCTAGTAAGAAACACCCTTCGTACATTTAGCCGGTATTTGAAGAGCGGTATCCCTGTGACCGGAAATACAAGTTATTTCTAAAGAGTGCTAAGGTGTCACTCTCACAAAAGACTGAATTACCAACAATGGAGAGATTGGGGTTCGAATCACAATCAGGCGGATAATTTTCTCAAAATTTTCTAAAAATATGTGTTAATGATTTGAATTAGATTTTATATCTAGACAATGTTTAGCATCACATAAAAAATGGCAATTTTCATTTTTTCATTAAAATTACTTTAAGGGCACTGTACAATACAGAGACGTCCAATTTTCATCATGTTGCCGTAACTATTTAGATACGAAATAATTTATAGTTGTAATGTTATAGTAATATTAAATGTAAAACTCTTTTGTTTGAAACATATTAAAAAAAATCAATTTCTGAGCTATAGGTCAATATGTATATACTATACATATATATAATAATCTTTAAAAAGTAAATTATTGATATGTTCTTTGGTGGTAAAAGATGCTATACTTTTCATAATTTTTTTTAAAAGTGTATACAATTTTGTCTCTTTGAAGGATTGTTTCTATAAAAGTGTATATTATTTCATTTCACAAATTTTACTAGTTTTTAATAAATGTATTTATTTTAAGATTAAAGAGAGAGAAAGTCTCTGCGGTAAATCGTACCACTTAAAAATACTCACCTTTACATACACCCTGTTCAAGTTACAAGCCTAAGTATTAATTACAATAATGAGCCAGAAATGAGGAAGATTGAATTTAGAGAAAGTGTACCCACATTTTTGTGGAGGGAGAGTGAATTTTTTTTTTGTGAAAAAACCCTCAGTACCCTCGACCAATCTTCCTGTCATAGGCAGTCTAGTCTAACACGAGGGTGACGCCTTAGACGTTGCGGCGACCAAAGCAGGTGAGTCCTGGATATTGGTGTTTATTCACCGAAAGCATTTGGGCTGCTGGCACTCATGGAACACGATTACAATGGTCTCTGTGCAACTTGAACAGTACCGCGAGTGCTCCCATTTGACCTCTCTAACCGGTATTCGAACCAGAGCTCTACTTCAGCTCTCACGACAATAACAAAACCGCTCTGTATTCGAGACGAGGGAATGTTGGAGTGCAGAAAATTAGTTTTATATGTTAGTCGAATGATATCACGCAGTCTAATCATTGGCCTATAAATAAAGAAAAAAATATAATTCGGCAAAAGTAAATAATTTTTTTTTCAGTAGATAGGCCTACGATTAATTTAATATTACCCACTTTGGTGGCCATATTGTCTAAGGTGCTAAGCTCGCAGTGGACTATACGGCTGATGACAGGGATGTCGATGTTAGAATCTCGGTCAGGTGTACTGAGGGTTATTTTTACAATACTGGTTTTCCTCTCGCCAAAAAAATGTGGGTACACTTCTTATAAATATAGCAATCCTAGTTTATAAAAACCATTAGTGCAATTGGTACATAAGCGTATAGCCTGAACGGGTTGTAAGACGTGGTTTTGAAAAAAAATATTCTATAAATACTAATCTCAAAAGTTCTTGAATATTTGTCATGGACATCGTGGAATTCGAACCACGCAGCCTCAGTGGTACGCGTACCATAGTTTTAAATTATGTTTTTTAAAAATTTAATTTATTTTATTTTGTATTTAGCACCGTGTCATATTACTCGTGCGGTTTATACGCTTAAGTACTAATTACGCTAATGGGTTAAGGATTGGGAAGGTTGAATTTAGGGGAAGTGAACCTGTAACTGCGTGGAGGGAGAACGGAAAACCATTTTCGGAAAAACCTCTCCCAGTTCACCCGACCAAGATTCGAACCTCAATCTCCCCGTCTTCAGCAGCATAGTTCAACACGAAACTAACGCGTTAGCTAACTATACCTCCGAGGTGGGTTTTAAAATCACTGACATAAGGTAAACACGCCTACACGTTTATCGATAAAACAAGAGTTGATTATAAACACGTGATTCTGTGATGAGCTTTGAACCAATCACAGGATATAAGCGCGACCCGTGTTGCATGTTCGGCACAACTTGAAATTGTTTCTACTTTCTTGGTTTGCATATTCTGAAAAATTGAAAAAATGACACCTAGACACGGGAATCAAACCCGGGACCTTTGGCTTAGTACGCCAATGCTTTAACCACCGAGCTATCCAGGAAACATCCCGTACTTAGGGTAATTCTTCACTCATATCTTAAAGCAAGTCTATGATGGACGTGCGGAAATCGTAAGCTACAAATGTGTGATTTTATTAAGATCACAAGCTATCAGATAACGTAACCATCTTCGACTCGGTAGTTGGTATAATGCTACCACTGTAAATTATTATAATTAAGAATCAAAAAGCTAAAGTTATCCTCACTAAAAGCATACATAATAACTTTAGCTATTTGATTATTTCTTGGTTATGTTTGACAGCATTTGCTTGGGAGACCCGAAAACATTTTTAAAATATTCGTGCGCGTGCACCTATGAAGCTAGATACTAGCAAACAAATGGACCTAATGTTATGACATGATTTGAAAAAATAGAAAGCGCGTGTGTCGTTAATTATTATTTTTTGTTAAAGCCACTTCTTACTGTCTGTTCAGGTTATACGCATGTCTGATTATAACTATAATGTTGGTGAACTGGTGATCTAGGGTAAGGTGTCAGACTTCTCTCCTGGGGGTCCGGGGTTCAATCTTCAGTCCTGGCACAGATTTATCTGATTACCAAACCCTTCCTTCACCTCTGACAAGATATATTGTGAATGTGAGGAATGCCAGGCCTCCACCGTGGTTCGGATTCCACGTTAAACTGTAGGTCCTCCATTTCATCTCACAATCACCCTACCATTACACATTAGCGTAAGTGCGTATAACCCGAACGGGTAGTAAGTAATGATAATAACTATAATGTTGTAGGGATGAGGACATTTCAGAGGTAATCCACCCACATTTGCATGGAAGGAGAGTGGGGAACCATTTTAGGAAAAAACACTCTCAGTAGACCCAACCGGGATTCAAATCCAGATCTCGCCATAATCAGTCGGACAGGAAAACACGAGAATGACGCCCTAGACCATTCGGCCACTGAAGCAGGTTTGCTTTGATTTACTCCACGAAACAAAATAACAAAACGAAAAGAAAAAAATCGTTACAGTAATCTTAAAGAGGTTTTTATCAACTAGAAAAAAAATTAACTGAAATTAGTGTTTCCTAGTTTGTGGTGCAAAGTGTGATGGGTCAACACAAGTTTCCGCTAGTGCGTGAATTAGGCCTACTGCACCACTCAAACAGATTATTTTCTCTATTTTCGTTGAATGTGTGAACCAAGCTTTAGTCTCACACATGAAAAAAAAAAAAGTTGCCCAAAACTCATAGAGCGAGTTTTCTCCTGTATCTCTTCGGTCCCTTCTCATGCGATAAAACAAAAACGATTGAGCTAAGTGACAAGACCCATCAGCCCTCCGACACCCCAATATGAAAGAAAGAGAGAGAGAACATATCGTCTACTCACTGTTAAAAGGCGTGTGTTCGTATCCCGCAGCCGGTCCTAAGAGACAACAGCAGATCAGCAAGGAACCAGAAGACCACCACATGATCAGACTACAGTGTAAGGAACCGAACTGGAGCACTTGGTTCTGTTGAATGGAGTGGAGGGGGGGGGCTCCTTCTTGCACATCTAGTAAGTAGGTCACTCACTCCGCAGACTTGCCATGCCCTCCTCTACTCTTGTTTTCTAATAATCATGTTGTTGTCATTATTATTGCTCGTTACCTGTTACTCAACGAAGTTCACTAGCTTTTTTTTTTCCAACTCGTTTGAGATATCCGATTTTTTTTATCACTGCGTCTCATTAGCCGTTTGTATTATACATGTATGTATTAATTGGGGAGCTTATTAGATATTAGGTAGGATAGCTGACTTTAGAAACAGTACACTTACATTTGCATGGAAAGAGAAATAGTGGAAAATCATTTAGGAGCAAAACACCAAACCGAGATTTGAACCCCGTCCTCCAAGTCATCAGCAGTTTATTATGATGTGAGAGTGACACCTTAAACAATGTGACCACTGAGGTGTCTAACTAGTTAATTTATATTTAGCACCGCGTCTTACTACCCGTTCGGGCTATACGCTTTAAGTACTAATTACGCTAATGGAATAGGAATTGGGAAGGGTTGAATTAGAGGAAGTGAACCCGCATTTTCGTGGGGGTGGAGTGGAAAACCATTTAGGAAAAACCACCCCCAGTTCACCCGACCGAGATTCGAACCTCGAGCTCCCCGTCCTCAGCAGTCGAGCTCAACACGACTAGCGCGCTAGCCAACTACGCCACAGAGGCGGGTAACTAGTTAATCAAAACCCTTTTCCGTAGTCGTAATAAAAAAAATTTAAACTAATTATCTATCTAAAAAGGAAAGAGTTGTTATTTTGATTTTAAAGTTTTTCAAACATAATTTATTATTTTACAAATGCTAGACTACATATTATATCAAAACAGATATTCTATCTTAGTAAAAATATAAAATTCTAATGTCACTTAAAAAAAGTACTTTAATAAAGATAAATAAAAACATTCTTAACGATGACAAATAAAAATTCAGTGCTTACATTGAAAGGAGCAAATAATAATTACACAAATACTAATAAAAGTTTTTATTTAATAATTTCCACATACCTCACATAAATTCTCAACTTACTCTTGGCTTAGGTAGAATGAAAAGAAAAGCGACTTTGTCAGTATTTATTAAGTTTTTAATCCAAAAACCTTATTTTGCCTAAATAAAATACTATTGCTTCTGTTGGTACGTTCATTTTAAGTATCTGCGGTCTATTTACACAATACACAAATTTATTGAATATTTTATAATAGTGGCATTTTGTGGTTTAATACATTCGTAGTCGAATACTGAAATGCTCATGATAGATATTCAAGAAATGTTGAGATAAAAATATGTTAAAAATTAAACTATACGTATGTACTGAAGAAATATTTAGTTATTTTGACCAACAAAGTGTTTTGTCATAAAAACTGCAAAAATACTCACGTTGCTGCTTACATAGCATGATTAAATCAGATTGTAGCTCTTTGGTTGTTGGATACAATTTAAATTTTTTTTTTAAATTTATTTGAGGCATTTAAGCTGAACTTTCTGAACTGACTGATTATGTCAGTTCACGACTTATAAACTAACTTAAATTTAGAATAGACAAAACATCCAGCCCCCAGCCATTGATTCATCACTGTGAAAGGGTAAACCCACATTTCACATATGATAAATTGTTTTTCCATGCTGGGAACTGAACCCAGGACCCTTAGTTAAGTGGATAAACTTACTACCGACTGAGCTAAGGTGTCGGACAACACCCTGAACATATCGTGGAGAATAAGGCCTCTAATATAACCGATGTGTAACCAAACAACGTGTGTGTGCATCACGTAAGGTAACACACCTGACAATTGAATACGCACCATCAATTATTCATGAACCTCGGTGGTGTAGTTGGCTAACGTGCTAGTCGTGTTGAGCTCTACCGCTGAGTACGGGAAGATAAAGCTTCGAATCTCGGTCGGGTGAACTGGGGATGTTTTTCCTAAATCGTTTTCCACTATCCCTCCACGCAAATGCGGGTTAACTTCCTCTAATTCATCCTACCCAATTCCTAATCCATTAGCGTAAATAGTACTTAAAGCGTATAACCCGAACGGGTAGTAAGACGCGGTGCTAAATATTATTATTAATTATTCATGAAAGTAACCAAACAATGCGTACTTCATTAAACATAATGTTATGTAGGTCAGTGATGCTGGAAATGCCATTTTGGATCTGTCCATTCAATTTCACAAGGTACTTGTGTCCAGGTGCTATTTTCAACTGAATTTTTAGTAAAAGGGACGTCGGGGCTCGAATCCCGGTCGAGTATACTGAAGGTAGTTTTTACTAAACTACTTACAATGTCTCCCTTCGCATAAGTAGGGATACAGGACACACAGACGTCGAACCAAACACTTCAAAAAATCATTCTGTTTTCGAGTGGTGGCGGGTCAGAATTTAAAGCTTTAATATCTGTGTTTACTTTCAGGAAAAGTTGTAAGTATAATTTATTGAGAGGCCAAAATTTTATAAAATTGAACATCCAATTCCATGCATAGGTAAATACAATAATAATAATTTTAAACTCTTAGAACTAGGTTTAAATATTTTAAATTATTTATAATTTATTAATATAATTAATTATAATTTGTAAACAACCATCGGGAGAATTATATAAAAGATATGTTTATTTACTAGGAAATAAAATATGTTGATAATCAGCTGTTTTAAGTTAACGTTGCTATGCATCATGGCTGAGCTTAAAGTGTGTGAATTACTCCACAGAGTCTGCTTTCTATTTTTGTCGAGCGTGTGAATCAAGCTTTAGACTGAACTATGAGTGACGGATAGATCAGGGTTCGAATCCCGGTCGGATGCACATAAGATGTTTTTTCTTAAACTTTTTCAAACCCTCCCCATGAGAATGCGGATATATTTCTTATGAAATTCTACCTTACTCATTTCTAGATCATCATATTAATTATGTAAACGTATGGCTTATAGCCCAAACAATAATATAATGATAAAAAGAAAAATATGTGATAGTGATGAATTTGACCTTGACCTTTAGACCTCCGTTTCATATCTGATTCAAGACTAGGAGGATGAGCAGACAAGCGACAGTCAAGTGTGTTTTTTTTCTGGTCCTGGCTACACGGGTCTCTGCACGTTCATTCGTCAGACAAACTAGTCCCGGTCAGTCAGTTCACGATGGAGCGTTGGTCAGGACGGGTCGCTCTGGTGACTGGAGCAAGTGCTGGGATAGGAGCTGCTATTGTCCGGGAACTGGTCAAGAATGGGCTCATTGTGGTGGGGTTGGCTCGCAGGGCTGAGCTAGTAGAGGTGAGTAACCTGATGTCACGGTTTATCTTACAAACTTTTATTCGTTTGGGAATACTCTGCTACAAAAAAAAGTAACCCCGTGGCTTCTTTGGTGCTGACTGACAGCTCACAGCTGACTTCTGACAGTCAACATTCAGGCACATACCTAAATTTTGACCGTCAGAAGGGACAGCTGCTAAACACATGTTTATGCAGATCATTTGGTTCGGCGTAGGGATACATAATTTGTTTTGGTAACTTTTGAAAGCCGTCAGCTGTCAGCTGTGAGCTGTCAGTCAGCACCAAAGAAGCCATGGCGCTATTGTATATTAATTCCATCAATGGTGGAGCGTGATCCTTATTTTTGGTGGTGCCAGGTCAAAACTTACCGGTAGTGATTTTTACTCACCACGTGTTAACATTTTAAATGAAATTTATTATGAATTTTCTTAGTTAAAAAAAATATAGAACAACAATATCACTAATCGAATCTACAAACAAAAATAGTAAAACTATATAGGCTTTGAATTAAACTTTCCACGTGATGACATTACTTGTACAAAAGTTGGGCGCGTCTGTTTCTTAATGTCCGTTCATGAGTACTACAGTATTATAAACATTCTATTAATCTGACTAATGTATGCCCCCCCCTTTTTTTTTACACCTGGTTGTGTTTTTGGACTGGAATTTTCAATAGATCTAACTGCAATGCAATATTTACTGTCATAAATGTTTTAAACTTGAATGCATGTTTCTAATGAATTGCCCTCATTCTTCATGTGTTTTAATTATTTTGCTTGAGTGTTTAAAATCCTTACAGCCTACCGTTGTCCACAACCTCTCACTACCAAATAATAAACAATAAAAACAAATTAAGCTAGGTTTTTATTCACTCACAGTTAAGCACAATTGTTTACCAAACGAAGCATTAAAAAAAATCTTGCCATCCACCTGCATACATGTAAAGTCAATAGGCTGATGTGCTCCTAAACGTTTAATTTTAAGTTTTATTCTAGTTTTTCTGAAGATAACAAAGTTTTTAATAAAGAAACTACTTTAGTTATTTTAATTTTTAATTAATCCTTTTCATTCCTCATCTTACTTTTTAACTAATAGTGAAACACAAACACAAAAATGAAAAAAAATAATCTACAGGTCACCTTTATCGTATAGCGTGCCCGCTCAGGCTGGCCACATTCGCTGGTGTACAGCTCGCACCGGAATAGTAGGGGGATTGACCTTGAGATACATCTCACACTAGGTCACAGACAAGGAATGTACTAGGTATAATTTCTCTAAAAAGGCTTGTCAAAACTGGTTAGTAAAGTGCACCCGCGTTAGTATAGAATAGGATGAGACAACAGCAGTGTTTCATCACATGTGAATAAATAACCCTAGCGCACCCAGACGAGATTCAAACCTCAACCTTCTTATAACTCATAATTAATTATTTATTGTGAGCCTAATGCTTTATACTAGGTAACCACCGATGAAGGCGTCAACATATTGATTTGAAAGAGTTTATAAAGTGCCCTTTTTCACAGCCTTTCTTTTCTAATGACAGGACCCATAAAAATGCTAACTCTAGCTACAATTTATAACGTTGTTTGGCAGAATATAATCAATCTTAATCATTTATAAAAAAATCTTTTTTCAAATACAACGTGTGTCATAAGGACCGGATTCAAAACTGTTACTTTTTATCTGTATTTCAGGAACTATCTGCAGAGCTAAAAGGATCCCCTGGTAAGTTACATGCGCTTAAAGGAGATGCAAGCAAAGAGGAAGATATCTTGGCCGCATTTGACTGGATCAAGAAGAACCTGGGAAGGATTGATGTACTAGTCAACAACGCCGCAGTTCTTCATATAAGTATGCTAACAGGTGAGGTATTAAGTTGTTTTTTAAACTACGTTTAGCATCATACTTAACAACGGTTGAATCTAGTCCTAAGGGTAGTAGCTGGGAGTGTGTGCACCCGCATTAGCTCCCAGAGAGGATGTTAAACTCCCGTGCACTCAGAAGAGAGTTGAACTTCTATCTCGCCTTCATCAGCAATCCAGTCAAACACGAGGTAGGCTATATGCTTTAAACCAGTGGATTACTAAACCGTGGCTTGCGACCAACTGGCGAGTAGAGAGCCAATTTCTGGTGGGTGAGGGACACTTTTTGAAGTGGAAAAATTTTCTAATTATTTGTGAATAGAAAATAATGAAAAAAAATGGGAAAGTGAGTAATAAAAAATAGGAAGAAATAAGGCACATGTGGTTACAGATGAATTAAAAAAAAAGAAGTAAAATTAAATAATAGAAAAGTTCCTCCACCCTCTCCCTTATGTTCATTAAAGATAGGTGGGTCGCGAAAGCTTGTAGATCTAAAATTTGGGATACAATTATAATAAATTTTAAGACCAATGTTTTAAATAATGCAACCCCGATGACTCTTTTATTCTTTTAAAATTCTAGTTTCATTGTTGTTGTGGGTGACCTGGTGGTCTAGGGGTAAGGCGTCGGACTTCTGTGCTTGGGGTCCGGGGTTCAATCCTAGGTCCCAGCACAGATTTATCTGATTACCAAACCCTTCCTTCCCCTCTGACAAGACATCTTGTGAATGTGGGGAATGTCAGGCCTCCACCGAGGTTCGGATTCCACGTTAAACTGTAGGTCCTCCATTTCATCTCATAATCACCCTACCATTACACATGAGCGTAAGTGCGTATAACCCGAACGGGTAGTAAGATGCGGTGCTACTACTACTAGTACTACTACTACTACTAGTACTACTACTACTACTACTACTACTACTAATAATAATAATTCATTGTTGTTTATCTAATTATGTTTTTATAAACGTACAGAGGGAGAAACATCCCATTGGAAACAGATTTTTGACTTGAACGTCCTAGGCCTCAGCATCTGCACCAGAGAAGCCTTCAAGTTGATGAAGGAGAAAGGAGTGGACGATGGACACATAATACACATCAACAGGTAATCTCAGTGCCACAGTTTGTTGTAAATTGGTGGTTTTATTAACAGCTTTACCTATTCTATAGCTCGCAAACATGACACCACTGTGAATATTTAATTCAGAAAGCATTACCATCATTAGACTGGCTAAAGCTTCATTCATAAGTTGGCCAAAAATTGAGAGCATGATCTGCTTGATTGGTGCAGCAATCCACACGTTTCAGTGTCAAGTCCTACTTTTTAAAGGGGTCAATCTCTCAACTTAATTACTAAAGAGTAACGTAAATACGTGTAAACTAGGGATTAATAAATGTAGAATGACCTACCATCACATCAAGGGCTCCTCTTCAAGACATGTTTGCACACTTTTCCCCTTGTTTTTTGATACATTCTTCAACATACCTGCGTAGATTTTTTTTTTATTTCGGTCCGGATGTTTGCCCAGAAATCCTGAATGGTTGGTGATCGGTTTTTGTAGACTCTCCCCTTAAGATGGTCCTGCAATAAGTAATCTGCAGACATAGAGTTTGGTGACCTGGGGAAGGGGAGGAGGCTCAGGTTTTTAGAGAAAACACAGTTCACGAATAAGCTGTTGATGAGCGTCATGTACTCGTTGGAGGTATGGAATGCGGGACCATCCTGCTGGAAGTACTCCTGCGTAAGCTCGATGTTGTCTAGTTGTTCCACGAATTCTCTTAACATTTCCCTGGTCACATCAGTGTTCATAAGTAAATTGGTCCAATGAATCCCTCAGTGGAAAGTGCAGACCACACACGTCCACCCTTTGCGAATTAAGTGGTGTCTCGTGGGTCCCATGAGGGCTTTCTGATACCCAAATTTTGGTGTTTTGGGAATTCACATGTCCTGAGAGATGAGATCATGCTTAATCAGTATACCACATGATAGTCAATATTTTAGAGTTTCTTCCCACGAAGATGAAGAACCAATTGTAATAACATAGATGCTTGATGTGGTCTGGCTCCATCTAGGGTTGTTGAAAAACTATCAATGCTTTACTAATATCGATATATTCCTTTCGATGCTAGTATTTTATGCTCGATACTTTTACTGATATTAGTACCCACATTCCGGTATCGGATCGGTATCAAAAGAAACAATTTTTTTTATCTACACTAATGCTGAGATTCAATATGTAGTACTTCTCAATTTTCAGTAATTTTTGCATGAAAAACAAGATACTCTAGCTCAACATAATTCATAGCTGTTCGTTCATCCTTTTTTTCAATACAGTCTGATGCATGACAAGGCGACGGGGTGAGTGGCGGCCAGTCTAGTATTACCCCTTCCTTCATGAAGAAGCAAAATAAACCATTAATACTAGACAAAAGAAACTTTTATAGAGCTCAATGAGCACACTCAACTCAAGAGTGCCTCAATAATTCATTGCAGAAAAGTTTATTTGGGTTTTGATACTGATATCTACTGTATTCGATACTTTTCTTTCAATACTAGTACGGTATCGATATTTTTCTTCCGATACTTTTAATTAGTACAGTATCGATACTTTTCTTTCGATATCACCTCCCAAGCCCTCATCAACTAGTGTACAGCTGTCACTCTGTACGGCCTTATTTTTTCCTGCTTAGAGATCTAACCAACACCATCCTTTAAACCATAACTAATTAAAATGTGGGATTTCCCACCGAAACATTCGGTATGTTGATGATTTAATACTTAAACTTAAAACAGCTGGTTATCAATAGCTTTCATTTTCTAGTGGATGAACGGATCTTTTAATTAATGGTCGTGATGGATGTTTTATAGTTACTGTGTTTTTAAGTTAAACCAATCAACACAGAAAGGAAATAAAACAAAACACATACTTTTTATTTAAAGGGTTATTCCAAATCATTTGATAACAGTAGACGCAGCTGTCTGCATAGGAACTTACGTGTATAGAGTCTGTTGGTTTGTGCGCACGCGCACGGATATAGATAGGTTGGCTTTGACATTTGGTTCTTCCACACAGATTTGTATTTAGAAACATGCCCAAGCTGAGATATTTTCAGCTAGTGTTAAACGCCCACTCGGTTGACGCTGATTTCATATTATTGGTTCAGAGGTCGTCATGTGCCCACGATTAAGTTCTACCCTTGTTTTTCCATGAACGTGTGAATCCACAGTAACTCAAGACAGATTTCATTTATAGTTTTCTTCGTATCACACCCGCTACACCACGCAATATCCACGCAATCCAAATGGCTTGAGCCAGGGGTGAGGATTCTTGGTTCAACTCTCGTCTGAGCATGAGTGGACGCGGCTTTACTTTGGCATTGTGTTCTTACTCTGCCCTTAGAAGCTATCCTTAAAATACAGATGACATTTTATTTTCATAATTTTGTAGCGTGTTTTACTATTTACAATTTATATATATATTTACACTTAAGGGTACAACTATCATACATCCATATAACACGTACAAT
>CABFVX010004372.1:36007-58835 GCA_902151425.1 Timema shepardi | reverse complement strand
GGGGGGGGGGGGTGAATTTGCCATAGTTGGCTCAGAATTTTACATGAAGGCACAGTGAAAATGATGGCAGCCGGATGTTGAACATCCTAATTTGATATAGTTTGATGCGGTTTATTCATGTGTAGAATGGGTCAAACTGCTAATATTCTATAAAAGGTTAGAACAAGGTATTGAATTATTCTTAAAACTGTGCCTTTGGTGTTACATAAATAAGGAAATATGGCGGTAAACAACCTTTGCGGTAGAAGTTATTTAAAAAATGAAAAGCTAAAACTGTGTTGAAATTATTTTAAACACAAATAAAATAATTAGAGTTTAGAAATATGAGTCGAAATACCTTATTTAAAAGAATGGAACTAGTAATCACTGTGATTTATCTGAACTAAAATGAATGACCAGATAATTTCTTGTTGTGTCATAAACCCTCTTGAAGGTTATACTAGAAATGTATACACAATCCCACGATGCTGCACATAGCTCAATTGGTCATTTTCCGGGATATAGACACTTCAACTTTCAAAAAGTCCTATTTTATTTGATATTATTGTTTGGGGCCTAGCTGACCTCAAGTCTTAAATATGATGCATCATTTATGTAATGACTCAATTTATTGGATCATAGTGTACCACAAAAGAAATAGATCCATATCTCACTTTTTTAAATTTGAGTAACAAAGCCCATGCACATGCTTTAAGGGACAGTCCCCTTCAATATATAATTTAATTTACTAAATTTGGTATTTGTTTACTTATGTACTTGCAAAATTTCAATTATTTTAATCATTCGTTGCACAGCCTTATTAAACAAAATGATCTTGTGTTATGAGGACAGTAGCGGTTTGACTCGCCTACTAATGATAGGGGATCAAATCTTGGTCGGGCCTACCAAGGGTGGTTTTTCCTAAATGGTTTCTTACTATTCCATGTAAATGAGCATAGATTACCTATAGAATGCTTACTTTCTCATCCCTACCCAATTAGATTAATTATATTGTATGTGTAGAGCCTGAACAGGTAGCAAGACACAGTGAGAGATAAGAAAGTTTGTCTCAAATACAGTTAATCATATATATATAAAGATGTTTATGAGATATCAGAATGTATGATAGTATTCAAACAAGTAGATTTAGTTTTAAATAAGAAATAAGCTGTTTAGTGAAGTCAATGTTCACTTAAAAGTGTTAAGCCTAAATATTTAACACAGAAAGAATATCACTCTTGTTAAGTAGGCCTTTGCCCCTACTTTTTTCAAATATTGAATAAAATATTTAGAAAAGTGTTAGACCTATTTGAAACTGGGGTGCGATGCCAGTATTGAATTTATATTAATGCTCAGCTGAAATAGAATATTTTCAATATAAAGCTTAACTATTTAAGGCTTAATGTTAGACTAGGCTTCATTAATGTTATTTTAGTTGTGGTTTAATGAAAGGTAAATTTAATTTAAATTGTGTTCACCCCAAAGTTAGAAAGCCAGGCATGTCCATGATAAAAACATTGATAGTAAATATTTTACAGGTATTTAGTGGTGATGGTTCAATTCAACAAGGCAGTATTATGCATCACTGGGATGAAGATATTAATGGCTACTCCATCACTGTTGTATTTCCTTCCCGTGAAACCACTGTGCCGATTAAGACACTTATACTGGGTGCTGCTTTCTTATTGGTAAGTAACTCAGCTCCCTAATTTGAGTATCTATCAACCATTATTTTGATATTTTAGTTAAAAAAAAGGGGCAATATAAATTAGTCATAGTCTATGGAGTTATATTTTCAGAGATTATTATAGTTAATGAATTGTTTTTGTTGCAGGAATATATTTACTTTGAAAAATCAAAGCGAGCCAGTTGTTTCAGGTGTTTTTCCTAGCACTATGAAACATTTACTGCATGGAATCATTTACAAATCTTTATTAGAAATGATAGTACCCATCATCATTTTGTGTAGTACATTCTTTTTCCATTTGGCCTATTTAAGTCTGTTAAAAATATTACTTGTTTAATCTAATTAAGTATATTTTATATTATCATATACATACTACTAGCTATTGCAAAGAACCAATGGTAAGGGGTTAATGATTATTTAAATACAAGATCTAAAATTGATATATAAAAAGTATCCAGAAGAGACAATGTAGTGAACACCAATATTGCCTCGAATGTTCACCAATCCTACTGGATTTTTGGCCAAGTGACTTTTATAGAAAACCAACAATGTATCATTAAAACCAATTATGTTTATAACTGCAGTCCTATTCCCGGTATCTAAACAACCAAAGGCTAATATTTTGAAAACAAAGGCATATTTGTAAAAATAAAGTTTTAATTTCAGTGGCGTGTTGTTGAGTGTTGCCACGATAAGTTAAGGTAGTGAAACTGTACCTGTGAACTGTTCTCTTAACTTAGTAAAATAATCATTGGCCAGCTATTAACGACAATTAATTCCCATGTGAGGTGTGCAGAGCCTATGCATGATTGGTCAAATGGAGAGAGCCGAGGAGACCATATCACAGGAATAATTTGAACAAAACTCTTAACAAAATGCTCTGATTACTTGTGATACTGGGGCCATGTGTCTAGATTTTGAACAACGCATCTTCATCAACTATTTTAGGTATTTTTATTCAATAAATTGTTAAAAATATTTCTTCACGTTATACCCACACCACGACCAACTACATGATACAATCTCTCCACCTGTTCTATTGGTTGTAGTCTGATCCAAATAGCACACAATCAGAGTTAATGCTTTGGGTTGAGCTAGTCCTAAGCATTTATATGTACAGATTCACAAATGGTTTTCTAAATACAATATATATATTAGGGGTGGTTGGGCACCCGAAATTTCGGACAAAAAATCGGGCATCTAAAGTTCCCGGAATGTCGGGTGAGTATTTTTTATGCTCTTATTTCGATCGGGCATCTCAGGAACTGGGTAAGTATATAATACCATGTTAATACTAACCTCTAATTCAAACTTTGAAAAAAAGTGTTTAACTGATATTTATAGGTGAATTATTTAAATTCAACTAATATTAAACAAAGGTAAGTATTTTTTTTTATTAATTCGTAAATTATTATGTTTGATTTCAACAAAATTACGATATTGTTACATGTCACAGGTTAAAAGTCTACAGCATAGCAAAATCAAGATTCACACAATTTAATTTTCTCTTTCAATACCAATAACATACCAAATTCAACTTTTTCACATTAGTTTTCTCTACATTTCTTTAATCTATTATTATTAGCC
This sequence comes from Timema shepardi, assembly GCA_902151425.1. Taxonomy (NCBI): domain Eukaryota; kingdom Metazoa; phylum Arthropoda; class Insecta; order Phasmatodea; family Timematidae; genus Timema; species Timema shepardi. Next base: position 55,582 of record CABFVX010004372.1, on the reverse strand, counting down.
AGATTTGTTAGGATATAAATAGAATAGTACACATAAAATTAACATCAAATAGGAAACAGCCATTTTGCATTTTATGACTGCTTTAACTTGTAATTTTAAATTTTACAGGCCTGTGACAAAATTGTTTGCCTAATGAAATGCCCGCCCGAATTTGCCCGTGCCCGAGTTTAATTCTGTAATGCCCGCCCGAGACAAATAGTTGCTGCCCGACCACCCCTAATCTCTCTCTCTATATATATAAAAAATTACACACACACTCAGCAAAATTCAGAATGAGTAGTAATAAATTACCTCTATATTTATTTGCTATGTATTTTGGTTCAACTAACAACCTTATTTGGTGAAATTAAAATACTTGTTTTAGATGGTTGTTATTATATTTTCTTAATTATTGAAAGATGTTTGACCAAAGGAAAGAGTCCACTGGTCCGCATCGCTCAAACCGCATTTATTTAGTGTACTGCATCCACTGGTCCGCATCGCACGAATCGGATTTATTTAGTGTAATAACTGCGTCCACTGCATTTGGAGCAAACGGATTTCCAAACAATAATCATCATTTTCCTAATATCTATTATGCCATCACTTTTATGGGTAGTTGTAAAGTTAAAGCTAAAATATTTTAAAACTATTACTAGTCTAACAGCTGGTGCTATTGTAACTAATCTAATTTGAATTTAAGTATCATTTTTCTGATCAAAAACTATTTCTTTACTTTATTAAAGTAGCTTTTTTCTTCGATTTTAAACTTCTCAAAACTATTTTGAAAATAATAAGTTCTAGATTTGATTTGTGAGTAATATGTAACTAGTGATGTGAGGGGCAAATGTTAACTGACTCACATGCAGTAGTTCATGAACTGGTGTAGGACTAAACTTCAAGATGGTGGTCAGTTGCAAAAGATAAAGTTTGCGTATGAATGAAACACAATAAAAAGTTCGCGAATGACCGAACCACAAGTAGTAGTTTGCGAATGACAGAACCATTAGAAATAGTTCACAAATGACCGAACCACAAGTAGTAGTTTGCAAACGACAGAACCATTAGAAATAGTTCGCAAATGACCGAACCACAAGTAGTAGTTTGCAAACGACAGAACCATTAGAAGTAGTTCGTGAACTATTGAACTATATAAATGAAGTGCTCATTTCAGTTTACTAAATCTCTATGAACTGTTCCCAACCAACTGTACTGCCCATCTCTAAACTAAAGAGAGAGAATAAAGCTGGGAATTCTGAACGCAAATGGTGCGAATGTCGGGGGTCCACTGGTCCACATCACACACATCGGATTTTAATCTGCCTCAAGGAATTCCATCGACATTGCCAATGTCTGATGCGGATCAGTGGATGTAGTTTCATCAAAAATAGGATTCATACGATGCAGACCAGTGGACACATATCTTTAGTAAGGCTTCATTTGTAGGTAAAAATTAATGCTTACTATTGTGATTAGTAATTATTTTACTAATTGTGCTTGGTATTTTTTAGTATGTGGTAAAATTGATCTTTTTCTTAGACACAATTAAACATTATTTTTATCATTATTTGCACCCTTTAAAGATTTTTTTGCTTTTCTATGAAGTTGAATAAGAATGTTTTTATATGAGGTTTAATGCTTGGAAAAATAATGAAATAGGAAATGTTCAAGAAATTAAATCGAAAAGTTGAGGTTGAACATAGTAAACTGAAGAGAAAATAGCAATCAAGAGAAAAACGGGTATTGTGACATTTCCAGTATATTTTAAAATATTTTTATCATCGTATTGAATAAACAAGGAAGTATATTTCATCAGTAAACAAAAGAAAATAAACTAATAAATGCCATCAAGAATAATCATGTTATTTGTAGCACAAAGCCATGATTTTTCTAGTTGCTGCGTGTTGCTATAATTAACTACAGTAGTATAGTTAATCTGAAATAATTGGGACCAAGACTTATTCGGACTAACTGAAATCTCTCCCATAGTGTAAATTAGAAATCCGCTCTAAGGTCTAATGGGCGTGTTTACGTGTGTACTATTCACGAGCGCTGAGAGGCAGAGTCTGGGTGGGATAACAGGTTCACTGCTTTGTTTTAAAATTAAATTTGTTTTTTTCTTCCACTTTTGTTCGGATTAACCAGATTTTCGGATTAGTGTAGGAACATCCTCATTAAAAATTGTTAACAGTTAATTTAAACTTCCAAAATGTGTTCTAAAATTAAAATATTTTATAATTTTTGTTAGTCTTGTACTTAGGTTGCTTCAATTTTATGAAAGAATATAGTTTGTAAATATGCTAAGCTAATATGTAATCTATATTTATTTTTATATGTAACCAAACTCAAATGTACATTATAGATTATTGACTAAGTTATTACATTTTTTTCAGTAAAATATCTCAAATGAAATACAATAAATTATTGTACGTTAATGACTAAAAAATTCCAAGCTTTTTTTTAAGCATCGTGTCTTACAACCCATTATAGTTATATGTTTGTGTACTAATTAGGCTTTAGTTATATTTATAGGATGTGTATCTGCATTCACATAGACAAATAGTTGAAAACAATTTTGGAAAAACCACCCTAAGTAAACCCAATCGAGATTTGAACCTTGATCTCCCTGCCACAGGCAGTTTAGTCTACTGCGAGAGTAGCGCCTTAGACCATGCGAACACCCGAGCTGTTGAAACCTTATTTAAAAATTTTTTTTTAACAATAAATGCCAACATACTGATAAGAATACAGGTTTTAATCAGAGAAGCACCCATAAAATGACACTACTTTGTTGGGAATGTTTGAAAAGTTTGTATTTGTCTAATAATATCTCTCATTAAACTTATTTGAAAATAAGTTAATAATCTGTGTTTAACACTAAAACAGTGAAAATATAATAATAAAAGAATATTAATCAAAAATAGTTTGTGAATTTGACCTAAAAACATTTGTACAAAACTATATGCTACTACATAAAATAGATTATCATAAATTAACCGTGGAGAAATAAAATGTTAAAAGCCTTAAGAGAGCTAAAATGTTTTCGGTTTAAATTACTAGAATGAATGTTTTACTTTATTCAATCTTCATAAAATGATTTTGTAAGATCTAAAAGATTAAATTATATTTACAGCTGTAGAATGTTTTTGACGAGTTTAAAATAAAGGAGTTTATTTTCAGAATATGAATTTAAGTAAACTATAATAGGGAAAGAATAATGTTTAAACAAATGTATTTCTCATTATGAATATATGTATTTTATAAAATACATTTAAATCTTACTAGTTTGGTCCACGCTGCCAATTATTTCAAACCTGTACTCAATTTTATATGTACCCACTTTGATGATCTCTCCATCCTTGGCAGTCTAGTTTAACATGATTAACACATTAGCCAACTATGTCACCGAGGCGAGTAACTGCTGATTTTAATGTTGGGAGGATCAGAGTTATAATCCCAGTTGGGTGTACTGAGGGTATTGACCCAAATAAAATCCTGCTTTTAATTTTTTTGATGTCATACATCATCCATCGCCAAGGAAAATTTAACAAGCTCGTATAATAGGGATCTGGGAGTTTGGATTTTCTCATTAGAGACGAGTATTTCAAAAAGCTCCTGAGCTCGAGTGAAGTATAAGCATGATTTTGAAATGTTAAGAGTATACTTTTATTTTAGAAGTAAAACAGTGTATTTAAAATGTCACCAGCTAAAACAAACATCAAATATTAATATCTTATCTTAAAAATGTAAGGGAGATTTAAAAAATAAATGAAAAAAAACATTTCCTTAAAATATAAATAACACTTATTTATAAATAGTATATCCTATCATAGCAAAATGTTTAAAAAATTTAAATATTGTTTTTAAAATTAGACTAACACCTTTCAATAACGTTGTTACCAAAGAAAGTTTATACCTTGGCTCCATGGTTGAACAAAATATCCTAAAACCTCAATCCTTGACAATTGTGTATGGTTTGTAGTCCATTTCCATTATATTGCCAAAACTTAATGTTATTTTTTGCTATGTGAATTGTCTTAAAAAGGCACAATGGACTTAGAAATAATCTCATTTAAAGATGGATGCCTATTTTTATCAGTGCTCCTGTTGTGCTTCTTTTCTCGCTGGATTAAGCTCATATTGGATTTTTATATTTTAAGGGTTTGCGAGTATATGGATTTCGAGCTCTGGGCCAAGCTCATCATTAAAATTTGAGATAAAAAGTTTTGTAGGTGCGCTATTTTTGAGCTTCCTCTTGATATAAGAACTAATACATTTTTAAAACCCAATGGTAAGTATAGGCTATTTAATTAGATCATATTTAGACAGTTTCATTTATAAATCATTCAATAACTTAAATTATTGAATTATTTAGACAGTTTCATTTATAAATCATTCAATAACTTAAATTATTGAATTGATGTCAAATTTAACATTAACAACTTAATAGAATACTAAAACTACTTTCGACTAGTAAACTAATTCAATATTTTCGTCAATTTTGACTCATCCTTGACTGAAATTGTATTGCCGCAATAAAAGTAAAAATGTAAAATGCCTCCATATTCCTCTGTCTTTCCACCATTCTCCCTTCTGCACTCTTTTTCACTCTGCTCTTCTCACTTGCATAAGTGTTGCTAACTGCTCCTCCCATCTCTTCCCTACATACTTCCTATACATTAATCTTTTTGGAACTGGCTCCTGTTCCATCTCATCCTAGCTTTCTCTACTATCTCAAGTACCTCCCTGTACCCCAACTCTAGACCTTACATCTTTATTCCTAATCCTATCTCTTCTGGTGAAAGCTATCATGCTACTTATAAACGTCATTCCCATGGCCTCCACTTTCCTTGTTTCTCTTTAATCCAAAGTCTATGTTTCTGCATATCTATGGGTATGAAGTGTGCTCTATACAGTAGTTCCTTAAAATTTAGGGGCACTTCTCTTTTCCACACTTACACACCTGTAGAAAATCTCTCCATGCTGCCCTGGTCTCACTATATCCTCTCTGCTGTCCAATAACATTACCCAGATACTCGACGCTCTTTGAAATATACTCCACCCAGTTCTTATAACCTTTCTTGGCCTTGTTCCCTGCCTTGTCACCATAGTAAATTTCACTCCACACTTTTCCCCCTCATTCCATACCTGCAGCTGTTCCTGTAGTTCCTCTTACCCCTATACCATAAAGTCATCTGCAAACATCATTGCTTTAATTTTCTCTTCACCCAGTTTTCCCACCATTCTATTCATTATTTCCAACATCAATACCTATTTGGTTTTGGATAACGTTATTTTTTAGTTTTTCACTCTCTACAGTCTTCCTAATAGACTAATTTCATTTTACAGTGGGCATAATTATGGTATAATCGTATCGAAAAATGTTATGTTTTATATATACAGTAGAGCGTCGGAAATCCGAACGTTAAAAATCCGGAGCGTCGGAAATCTGGATCGGTGGTGAGATCAGGTAGGGGAGGTAGTGGAAGGTGTCCTTGAGAGTTCAACGACATAGCCAGTCACCTCTCCTTGGTTACGTGCTCGGCTCAGTTCTGTGCTATCATTTACAAACTTTACAGCAGTGGTGATAATGTAAGAAATGTAAGAGAGTGTGACAACGACGAAGAAATGGATGCTGAAGAAGCTGCCGGTCCTTCACACTCAGACGCATATGAAGCATTCCAGACAGCTATGAACTGGTTAGAAGGGCAACCTGAGGGGGCGGCGACACAACTCGTACTTCAGACTGAGAAATGTGGCTACAAAGAAACGTACATCAAGTCTTGTACAAAAAACAATTAAGGACTTTTTTACCCAGTAAGTTTCCATTAATTACTGTAGATTCTTGTCTCTTGTACAAAAAACTATTAAGGACTTTTTTACCCAGTATGTTTCCATTAATTACTGTAGATTCTTGGGTTTTTTTTCTAAAAAGTATTGTAGAGTTACTAATCTAAATTACATAATGTACATGTTCTTATTCAATATACTTTATTAAAATATTTTGTGTACTGTATTTTTCGAACCCTTCACCCTCTATTTTGCAATAAAGTAGACTCCTGAGCGTCATGTATCCTCTAGTCAATACATTGCGTATGTATAGTTATTGAAAGCACATTTGAAAATCCAGACAATTCAGTAATTTGGATGGGTCCCTGTCCCGATCGATCCGGATTAATGACGCTCCACTGTGTGTGTGTGTGTGTGTGTGTGTGTGTATATATATAAAAAGCCTGATAAAGGCGTAATGGGACTAAACAAGAATAAGACTTAGATTCTATACTGAGCTTATATTAATTACCAAAGTTTACTCACAGTTCAAGACCTTACAATTACATTCTATTGTATCACTTTGAAAGACGTTATACCTACGAGGTTAATTGTATTTAACTATTCAACATCAGTAATTGAATGTAAGCTATGTGTTATCCTCAATTTTTGTTCTAGATATATTAATTAGATTTTAATATGTAGTTATATGTTATTTTTTTGACTTGTCAACTTATGGTCTAATAATTATCGTTGATGATATTGATACATTTTTTAACATATATTTATGCTTGTTGAAAGCACTGCTTAGCCAGGTTTTTTAACATTAACGTATATCAATTTCAACCTTTTAATAATTTTTAAAATTTTATTAATTCATCAATGTATTAAATCCTTTAACTTTATATTGCTAATCTTAAGTTTTTATCTAAGTATTGACCATAATCATTATTGCTCCTTACTTTATTATTATTTATAATGTTTTCTAAAATGACAAATAGTAATGGTGAGAGGGCACTGCTTGACTCGATTTTTTAATTGGAATCACTCTGTCCACCCCTTGTCTTTATACACAACTCACATTATTATCATATATATTCCTTACTCTCCAAGACAGCCCTCTTTCTACTCCAGCCTCCTCCATTTATTTCCATACTTTCTTTCTACCCACAGTGCCATAAGCTTTTTCTACATCCATAAATGCCATTACCAGATCCTTTCCAAACTCGTATCTCTTTTCCATCAACTGTCTAGTTAAAAATATTAAATCTATCGTCGACCTCTTCTCTCTGAACCCATGTTGCTCCTCTCTCCATCTCCCCTTCACACTTTTTATAATCCTCCTTCCCAGAATCTTTTTGCACATTTTCGCATATTTACAAATCAATGTTATGCCTCTTTAATTTCCACACCTATTGATATCCCCCTACATTGTCCTTACTACTCTTTATCAACACTGTAGACCAATTTCTCTTGCTGGCGTTATTTCCACCATGAGTTAGTTCACTCCTGGTGCCTTTCCCTTCATCATCCATTTAAAGACCTCTTCTACCTCCTTCCAAGTTAGGTCTGCTACTTCCTCCTCCATCTCTCCGTCCATTTCCTTCTTAACTAATTCTTCGTCCTCAGGTTTCAAAAATTTATTAAAATATCATTTCCACAAATTCTTTACCTCCTCATCCCTCTATATTATCCTTCCCTTCTCATCCATCATTCGGACCTTTTTCCTATTTTTCCTCCTCCTCTGGATCACTTGACTATAGAATATTTTCTTGCTCCCTTCCACATCAGTGTATAGCACTTTGTCCACTCTTCCATCCATGTTTTTCTCCCTTTTCTTACCATCTTATTTGCAGTTGTCTTTTTCTTCCTATACTTATCCTCAGTCTCTTTTGTTCTTTTTGTGAACCATTCTCTAACTTCTTTGTTTTTGGCATTCACTGCCTCCTTGACCTTTTCATTCCACCATGGAGATTCCTTCTATCTTCTCTTTTCACTAGATGTGCTGCATATCTCCTTTGACAATGCGTCATGCTTTTATACCTTCGTCACTCCTGTTCTCCTTTTATATTTTCCTTTGGTAGTGTTCCTCTTACTCTTGCTTGAAAACTCATTCTCTCCTCCACTTGGCTGAGCTTCCATTTCCTTATCCTCTTCTCCTGCTTCCCTATCTGGCAATGCCTCCTTCAGTCTTTAATGTCAGTGATCCCCATCCAAAGACACATTTGGCAGGACCTTAATGTTCATTGTGCACGCCTTTGCTTCTCTATCTAATATAAAATTGTCAATTAAGGACTTTTACCTCCCATTCCAGCTATAGCACATTATCTTAAAGGTATCCCTGCTCTTATTACTCCAACTGTTTTCGACACTTACTATTCCTTGAGCACAATTTCAGGAGTCTCTTTCCTTCATTTCTTTTTTCCAATCCATCAGCACCTAGTACCTCCTCAACACACCTCCTTTCCAACCTTTACTTTTACGTCCTCCCCCACCACTTGCCTTTCCTTACCTAGGTATCTTTCCAGTTCTTCCTCAAATTTATTTTTATTCTCCAAATTGCATCTCTCTTGAGGGGCATACACCTACAGTATTTCTGCTTTCCTTTATCTGTAGTAATCATCTTCCTTATTCTGTCACTTATTCTCTCCATCTCTACTTCCCTGCGTGGTGCTCACCAATATAATTGTGTAGTTTTAATTTAGATTGCCATATTTTTTCATTTTATTTTTTTATACTTTATTTTCACTGATATTATTGAAATATTTTATTTACTAGACCATGAACATTTTTTATTTTTTACATACAAATAAAATAACAAAACATCTACAACAATGAAAGTTACTATTTTATTGTAAGTCTAATAAAAGATTTTCAAATAATAGTAATGCAACATATTTTATTTAAATAAACAAAATATTATTGGGTTGGATTTTCTTTAACATACTTTCTTAATATGAACTTTTCAAACAAATTCGATATATAATAGCAAAATAGTATTTTATAATCTAATTAACATATTTTCTGATAAAGTGCATTATAATGTTTTACTTCACTCATTGATTCAACTGACTCATTCATTCATTCTTTCTGCATCTTTATCTTGACCAGAGCACTGACAGCAGATTGTAATCGTGTGTTCCCTACAGATAAGAACAATGCAGGTTGCGCATCTAGCTGTGGTCTAGCGGTTTTTATCTCTGGACAGAAATTATATTTCACTCATTTAAGAGTATGAACAGGTTCTAGTGTTGGATGTTGCTCTGGTAGATAAAGATACTTATCCTGATCTTCAGATCGTTCTGAATCCTTGCTGCGCTAAGTCTTGAAATCATGTGATTTCTTGTTAATTTGGGCCTCATACAAAGTTCATAAACGTTGAAAGTCACTCATATTATTATACAGAATAAATACTTAATTGAAATACCATAAAATATCTTCAGTTAAACACAAAAAAAAGTACACAAATTAAAAAAGAACAATCTAAAATGTTACACAATAATAAAAAGGTATATAAATATAAACGTATGTTATAATGGTGGCACAAAATAATCTTTATTAAATGAAAATAAAAGAATAAATAAATCGCTGGACCAGAGTTTCTACTCAATACATAATGTTATAGTTGGAAAAATTTAAGAAAAATAAAAAAAAACACTTGGTTCATCAACTAATACTCAACACACGAACGGTCAAGGGTGATCTCTGCGCTCATTATTTACACAGTCTGAAATGTGTATTATCGTATCACGCACTGAAGGCAGAGTTAGCCTCTATTAAAGGGCCTATATGATACTTACTAATGTGTTTTAAAAATCAATTTGTAAATACATCAAGAGGAAGCTCTAAAATGGGGTGCCTACAAAACTTTTGATCTTGATCCTGAGCAAAGATCGAAGAACTCATATGTTTTAAAGGATAAGTTATTTACTTTTTGTATTAATAATGTGTAAAATAGTTCACTATTAGTATACCTTACTTTCTTGAAGAATCTTGTGTCAATGAATGGAGAAATAGTAATACTAATATTATTACTTAGCAAATAAATGATAATGAACATTTAAAATCTTAAGTGACATTTAACATGAAAAGATATTAGCCATTTTATAATTTTTTCAAAAGTTGTGTTTAACTATAACGTGTTCTGCAGTCGTTCTAGTCACAGGTAGTCACCATTTCACAGGAGTTGGTGCATGTCCCAGGTAGTCTCAATTCATAGCAGCTTGGTGAATAACCCAGGTAGTTCCATTTCATAGCAGCTTGATACTAGTCACATGTAGTAAAATTTCATAGAAACTTGGTGCATGTTCCACATAGTCACATTTCATAGTAACTTGGCGCATGTCCCACATAGTCACATTTCATAGTAACTTGGCGCATGTCCCACATAGTCACATTTCATAGTAACTTGGCGCATGTCCCAGGTAGTCTTTAACAAAACTTGAAGACACTTTAAAGAAGACACCAAAGATTTATTTTTTCACAAGTCAAACATGTGCAAGTAATATTTTACTAACAATATAGTTAAACTAATATGTTATTAGCAAATGTTAAAAACCAGTAAATAGGTTTCATACGTATTGTACCATCTATATCACACCTGTGATTATTAGTATAATTGTGTTCCGGTAGATGGCACTTTCCATTTTGCTGGTGTCACGAATATGAAGTGCCAGAGGAGGAGTGTAGGTTGAGCGTCAAGTCTAATTTTTTGAATGGTTAGGGACTGGCCACGCGCTGTGCAAGGTGGAACTGTCAAATCAGGAACAATTGTTTAATGCCCAGTGTTAGAGTGCATCATAGTACATAAGCGTGTTCTGGTGTACCTGCCGAATCTACTGTAGGAAATTAGACTTTATAATTAATATATATTGAAGTTTCCTTGCTTTATTTTACAAGTGGATTGCTCTTATTCATAAAAATAATGAATAGTATTTCCCAAGTGCCAAACTCCAATTTATGGAATTTCAATGTCAGCCATGTGGCACAATGGTGTAATGGCATAGTTGTAATGGGCCCGGTAACACGATGCGCAAGGAAAAATTACTTATCAGTAAAGAAAGATTGTACAATGTGTAGAACTAATTAGTCACATTTCATAACAACTTTGTGCATGCCCCAGGTAGTCACATTTTTTGCAAATTGGTGGTGCAGATTGGTGGTGAATACCAGGGGTAGTCACATTTTATAGCAGATTGGTGGTGCATGCCCCTGGTAGTCATATTTTGTAGCAGATTGGTGCATGCCACCAGGCATACACATTTCATAGCAACTTGGTACAGGTCACAGTCACAGGCTACTACTACTACTATTATTATTATTATTCTTGACCTAGTAAAAGGATGTCATAACGAATTATGTAAACAAAATTTTATGACTTTTCAATGACTTTCCATAAATATTCTGGACTAAAATTATATATATAAAAAAGGATGTAGAAAGAACGACGCCTACTCATCATGTGTGTAGTCTGTAGGGAAGAGTTGGTGATGAGATTCTAGCCCCTCTGCCCCCCCAACACCCTGAATTTTTCTTATGTGTTTAATTTGGTATTCCATAAAATTTTAAATAACTTTGAAGCATTCACTTTTCAAAAATCTGCCAGGGAAGGAACACTCCAAATAGTCTGTAAAGGCATTTAATAAAAAAATATTCTAGGTGAATATCACTCTAAATGGCTTCTAGAGGCATTCAATTTTTAAAATAAGAACCTATAGGGGCCACTCCAAATATTCTCTATATTAACTTTTTTTAAAATCCAAGCAAAGACTACTCCAATAAGCTTCTAAAAGCATTCCATTTTCAAAAATATGTTGGGAGAAGACCACTTTCAATAGCTTTTAAGGAATAATAATAAATACTTAGCACCAAGTGTTACCACCCATTTTATACGCTTAAGTACTAATTACTCTAATGGCTTAGGAATTTGGAAGGTTGAATATAGAGGAAGTGAATCCGCATTTGTGTAGAAGGAGAATGGAAAACCATTTAGGAAAGATTACCCCCAGTTCCCCTGAGAAATATTAAAACATCGATCTTCCTGTCCTCAGCAGTATAGCTCAACTATAAACTAGTGTGTTAGCTAACTATGCCTCTGAGCTTTTAAGGACATATAATTAAAAGAAAAATCTGGTTTATAACTAATCCACATAACTTCTAAGGGTCCTCCAATTTTAATTTTGACGAACACTTCTTAAAATGACTAAGAAACATCCAAATTTTCAAAAATTTGCTGAAGGAAAACTACTCTAAATACCCCTTTGCTGTTTTTTCGAATAACCAAAACACAAATATTCATGACCTGAAAGCTAATTTAATTGATTTTTCATGACTTTCATGACTGGTACATACTCTAATTAGATTACACAGATAGTGTAATTCAAAGAGGTCACAAAGGTGTGATGGAAAAACAATATATAACCTGGCCCTGATAGGGTATCTACGGGTGAATCCTCGGCTACAGCCGTAAACTAGAAGCCCCCAAGAAAATTAATGCCAACATGGACAGCCCCCAAAAGTATGATCTTACCAAACACCATTCTTATACTTAAAACTCAAGTCAGAAGCAACCTTACAGGATGGATCAGGGACGATAAGATCCCACTAGGCCCGAAACACCAAAATGTCGATTCATAAAAAATCTATGGAAAATTACAAATTCATATAAATAGCATTGGTATTGATGGTCAATAAGATCAAGATGTTGGGACTATTCATCCACATGTTATTTATTAGCACAAATAGTATTTATATCATAAGTAATCTACTACCTAGCAATCACACATGAGACAAATAAAAGAGCATTGTAAAATTAATATAAAACCTTTAATAAGAAAAAATATCACAGCATATAATTATTAATGACAGAAAAATTAACTTATATTAAGCACTTGTTCCAAACTTTATGTTTGTGCATGAAGACTAATCCATATAAAAAAGTGTATCCTATTGTTAACATATGAAATTTAACCAAGGGCCCACTAGTTTACAAGACTAAGACCCAAAAGAATGAGCCAAGAAAGAGAAGTCTTACCTGTTGTTTTACACTAACTAACCTTTCAATAAAAAGTAAAATAAAGCTTAAGCTTAGAGACTATAAATACAAGAAAAGGAATTTGTTTTGATAATAAACAATGATAATATATTAATATATTGCATCAATAGAGTATAATAATGTTGTAACATAATCTAATTTCAAGTTATATTGAGGAAAATGTTCACATTGGATACTTTGCAACTCCTTGTGATTTCTGACACACAGCATTAACAAAATATTTATCATATATAAAAATATTAACTACACCTAGAAATTATTAATGGTGAAGGACTAGGGCAATATGGCTATTGAAAACTTTTGCATTCAATATTACAGAGTTGTAAGTTTTCATCCCTAATTATTAAGCAACAATGTATTTGAATATTTTTTTTATCAAATCTTGACATTTTCTACCAGCTCTCCATGGTCCTAGACATCAAATGTAATCTTGTAAATAAGCAGAACCATTCTGTAAACAAAAAAGTATATGAATATATGTATTTTTATCTTTAAATCTTGTAAATAAATTGTTTTATTATAATTTTTATATTCTAAAAAAATAAAAACACTTATGTGGTTATAAAGTCAGTTGAAGTGTACAGTGTAATTGAGTTTGAACAAAATTAATAACACACTCCTAAATGAGTTTTTTAAAACAGAATAGATATATTTTGTTAAACAAAATACTGGCAATAAAGTCATGAAATGTTAAGTTAAGTGAATAAAGACTGAAAACTAATAAATGAAATAAATTTAATTCAAACAGAAGAAATATACTAAATTGAGGCCAGTAAATGTAATGCCGACTTGCCGGATGGGCAGCCATTACTTGAGCCCAAAGGCTTTCCTCAGCGACTTGCGGTGGTTGTTGGAGGTGTTGAATTTGATGGTTAGTGTGTGTAGGGTCCCTGTGATAAACCCCATATAAACATGATTAAGGGATTGGTTAATTAATGGAGCTTATGGAAAACCTCTAAATTTGGGTATCAAATAAAATCAAAAGAGGTGGCAATCTCTATATGTCAAATGTTTAATTTCAAAGGAGCAGGGGGAAGACCAAAAAGGAAACTAGGATGGAAGAAATAGACAGGAGAACTGAGATGACAGAAGGAGATGTGACCCCAAACGGGAGTGTCATAAAACAAGACCGAGAGAATAGAGGATTGAAACAAAATAAGCTTATGCATAAGGAAAAGAGGGCAATGGGGGTTGGAAAACCAGGGCAAAGGCATGCATACATACATGCCATTATCTCTTACTCCTTGTTTCAGACATACGTGATATGTTCATCAAAGTAAATGAAGATGACAGTCCAATGTGAGCACCAGTTATCGGACTGAATCCTGCCAGGGGAGGACAACACCTACAAATAACAAGGGTGGGACATGATAAGAATGGTGTTGATTAAAGACAATGAGTTGGGTCTTGGCCAAATTGAGCTTAAGATTCCAATTAAGTTAAATAGACTGAGAAGGGATCGACGAGAACAAGAGAGTTTACTCAGAAGAATACAAAACTAAAAGACAATCGACCGCGCCATAAGAGCTTTGTTGCCAGTGTAAATAACCGCAACTCGGGGAGTAGGGATATTATGAAACAACAATGGATGGCTATTTGGCACATGCACAAGGCAATGGAGGACTTTATTGTAAAATTTCTCCTAAGTTTTCAAAAATCTGGGATTATTTACGATATTATAAGAGTGATTCAGAGTTAACAGTAATATAAATAGTTCAGCCGCGTGTAAAATCTGTGTCATGATAAAATGTTTTTATCAAAAAAACACAAATGAAGCAGAATTTATTACCAGCTTTGTCATATTTATGTTCTTACTGTAATGTGTGAGGGTAAGGTTAGGAAATGGTGCTGTGAATTTAAAGATTGTCAACAAACACTCACTAAGAGAAACAAAACGGCTGTCTTTCTGTTGTAGCTACATACTTGGCGGAAAATGTGAAAGCAGCCGCTTCACGCTTTAACTTTCATCAGATTTTACCCAGAATGCACATATTGTCTGTAGGAGATTGTTACCGAGGAGCTTCAGAATCATAAAGTTTGTGATTGATGATTGCCAAAGATGTTGACAGACATTCACCAAATGCAACGAATGGTATCAGCCCTGATATTCCTTGAACACTATTCAATTGATAGCAACAAGTTCCTTGACCACATCATAGCTGGAGATGAAACCTGGATTTTACATGTTAATGTTGTAACAAAGCAACAGTTCATGCAAACAGGGTCACCAAAGTCTAAGGAACATTAAGAAAAAGTTTCCAAAGATAAAAATGATGGATACCGTATTCTAGAATCATAAAGCAAAATCAAAGCTATACTGTATTCTAGAATCATAAAGCAAAATCAAAGCTATACTGTATTCTAGAATCATAAAGTAAAATCAAAGCTGAAGTTTAATGACATATAATGAAAGAACTAAGTTAAGGTGAGCCCTTCAGAACAATAAGCGTGGTCTGACGTCGTCATCCTACATAACACCATTCGACCACGCACTGTCCGTCTATTTGAGGAATTTGATTGTGAAGTGTTCTATCCTCTGCCCACCTTGCACCAAGTGACTACTACTTTTTATTGCACTTAATAAATACCTTGGCCCAAACGCTTTGGGGATGCAAAGAGCTCTTAAAGGTCATCTGGGAGAGGTTAACTCACAGGGAGCAAGTTTCTATGACATAGGCATACTAAAGCTAATACCATGCTACAAATGATGTCTAAATCCTTGCAGTGACTATGTAGAAAAATAATCTAGGTTCACATATTCATTTTGGCAGTAATGCACATTTGAAAATTTATCTTTTTGGTTTTTAATAGCTAATCGGCCCTTACTTTCCGAACACCTCTTGCACAATGGCTAGGTATAAAGTATGTAGGCTTATAGTCTGAACTTATTCTACCGTACCCTCAAGGAAATACATGTCCTGTACACAAATGTTCATTAACTAGCCCTTTCTCCGGACCTAAGTTCAACAGTTCTCAACCTGGATGCATGTGAAGGCATTGGTTGAAGTACAGTAATGTTCTTTATATTTTAAAATTATAGCTCCAAATAGTGTATCAGTGGCTCAGTCATTAGATAGGTAGTGGTATAAGTTCTCACCAACGAAGCAAAGATACAATGCAACTGTTGGGGAAAGCCTAAATTACTATGTAGCTATAGTATGGGTTTTAAAATAGTTGATATTTTAGAGCATAAAGTTATAATGGTGTTTCTGGGTCAGTGTGGTTAATATCAAAACTGCAGCTGCTAATTTATTGTCCGAGTGTTCCTGTTGTGAGGCCAATGTATTCAGCTAAACAGTTGCAGCATAGTATCATTTATTATTTAGCACTGTGTCTTACTAACCGTTCGGGTTATACGCTTTAAGTACTAATTACGCTAATGGATTAGGAATTGGGAAGGTTGAATTATAGGAAGTGAACCCACATTTGCGTGGAGGGGGAGTGGAAAACTATTTAGGGAAAACCACCCCCAGTTCACCCGACCGAGATTCGAACCTTGATCTCCCCGTCCTCAGCGGTTGAGCTCAACACGACTAGCACGTTAGCCAACTACGCCACCGAGGCGGGTAGCATTGTAACAGGTAGATTAGATTTTCTGTGGGGCAGTTTTAGTTGCCTTTCAAAGAGTATTCTTACTATCTGAGCCAGCTGTTAAATGAGGTGGAAGGTAGATCAAATATTTTTTATACACCATCCCAACTCATAAAGCAGGACTACTAACCATACCATCTCTCTATACTATAATAACTATTAAAAGAACCAAATGTTTAAGTAAAACAGAATTTATCCACATTCAAGAATCAAGACAAAGGATTGAAAAGGAAACTACAGGAATCATGTAACAATGATCTATCTCCAGTCCTAGTCAATTTCCTTCTCTTTTCTGCTAAACATGGGCCCTTTTGTTTAAAACCAAAATACTGTAATTTATTTAAAATATTATGCATTTATGAAAAAAAAAGTATGCAAATATCAGTGAAAGCCACTATATTTTGTTAAAAACTTACATATTACAGGGTATCAATTGTAATTCTATTAAAGTATTGGAATGTTTAAAAAAAAATTTAGGTTCCCAATTGTATGTGTAAACTCTTTTTGAGAATGTCTATTTTCATGTTATAATTAGATATCTTCAAATATTTAAGAGACCAAATTAAAAAATTATTATTTTTATCAACTTATTTCATGGTACAAAGAAAATTGAATACTCATTTTATACATATAAATATGTAGAAGTGTGTGAAATTCTATATGTACAATTTTAATCAAAATATTATCATCTAAGGAATAGAAATGTAGAAACAACTAACCAATTATATTAGTGATCTTATAGTGTATGTAGATAATTAGAGCTCTGTAGTCATATGAGAAGTAAGAGCTTGCACTCTTTTAGCATTGCAGCTCTTGCACAGCACATGATCATCAAGTGGATAACATCCTCGACCTTCTGCTTCAGACGATAGCACTAATCCACAGTCCTGTCAAGATTTATAACATATTTTAACATTGTTATCAAACAAATTAAATTATAAGAAAACTAATAAAATTTTTAATCACTTTAAAAGATTATGGATTTAATTTTATTATATATATACATGCGTGCATGTGCATATAAAATATACAAGTTTTATTTCATTGGGTAGACCGTCTCACTCAAAATATACACATTTTGTAAGTTCGCAACTTATTTTAGCTCTCCTAGAATGAATGAACTAACATTTTTATTTTCTTATGTGCAAAGCTATAACAAAAATAACTTTACTATAACTGATTTTTGAATATTATAAATGACACAGGACTTTTAAACACGTTTGTAATATTGGGTATACTAAATAATGGAATTTAAATAAATACAATTTGGCCAGTCATGTCCCCTTATTATTAACCTTCAGTGGTTGAAAAAATCTAACCAAGGAAAATATTATTATTATTATTATTATTATTATTATTAGCACCGCATCTTACTACCCGTTCGGGTTATACGCACTTACGCTAATGTGTAATGGTAGGGTGAATGTGAGATGAAATGGAGGACCTACAGTTTAACGTGGAATCCGAACCACGGTGGAGACCTGGCATTCCCCACATTCACAAGATGTCTTGACAGAGGTGAAGGAAGGGTTTGGTAATCCGATAAATCTTTGCCAGGACCGAGGATTGAACCCCGGCCACCAGCATAAAAGTCTGACATCTTACCCCTAGACCGCCAGGTCACCAAGGAAAATAACATTGAAAATTGGAGTTATGACATTTAAACATATAACCCCTTACATCTTGTGGAGGAAAAAATTTATATCAATTGGGAAATACTTATCTATATATTAGAGATAGGCCACTCGAATCTCTGAATCCTGACAAGTATTCAAGATTTGAGGATTCGGTGTTTTACTGGATTCGATGGTCAAATCTTACACCTCATAAACAAAGCATAATATTTTGAATTCTAAAATTACTTAGTAAGGCCTACTTGAAAATAGCAACATAATCCATAATCTTATTTTGTCGGACAAAAGAGATTAGCATGAATAAAATTATTAAAAAAAAAGTTATGTGTGGAAAATCTTACGTGCCTAGTACCATACCCTCCCAACCGTATGGTAAACTTGGATTCGACCGTTTCGGCACATGCTCACTTCTAAAACTTTCACCTTATGAACAATTTTGTAGATATTTTAATAAACAGATTAAAATTCTTCAAAAACTTAAAATCAAAACTAGAATTACAAATAAACTCTAAGTAAATAAAAAAAAATTACAGCTTTTTTTTAAAACAGAAATAAGAACACATTATGCATGATACTAAGTCAGTTGCCATTACACATGATATAAAGTCGACCACCATGACGTATATAATCTTTACTCGCCAGAGTGATGCTTAAAATAAAGATACTGTTAATTCTTACTACCCAACTGGTTTTAATTATCTACAACTATGTAAAGAACCCCTATTTATTGCATATGATCCTAAAGTTAGACATTTTGTTGGATTTCATGAAAAATAAATGTCAACAGTCAGACACTATTAAAACTTTATTTATTCCTATCGGCCTACGTAATGTATATATATTGTTTGTTTAAAATCAATTTAGGTAATCTGATCACTTAGTAAGCGCTCTCGAGTTTTAAGAATCAAATAACGACTTGTTAATTCATTATTTGTTTTTAAATTGATTTTAACTCAGAGTTTATTATTTCGAATATATTTCTTGTGTGTTGGATATATAAGAAAATAATAATAAAACATACTCATACATTATTAATTTCACTGTTTCCAATGTATGTTTATTTGTTAAGCTTGTTGTTTTAGTCTTTATTAAAAATATCTGTTTGTATTTTTATTTTTGCCATCTTAATAACATAAATTATAATCCTTCAATGATGATTAAAGTTGATCAAAGTATAACTAGGCCTAATCTGTTTATTTCACATGTTTTTTTTAGAAACTTAACTCATACTAACAACACCTTTAAAAATAACTAAAAGACATTCAAATTTTGATTTATTTGATTTTTAAACAATAATATGAGTCTAGATTGTTTAATTTGGCTGGATTTTAACCTGTATTTTGCGAGGGGTAGTTGGGGTTTATTAAAATTGAAAGCATGATTAAAATAAACCTTAATTTACAGTTTAGGCCTATATTGTGTAATGAAAGTATATTTGTAAATCATTAAAATTTATTAAGATTTGCTAGGATTCGAGATTCAAAAATAAAATGTAGATTCAGATTGGAGAAATAGTGGATTCGCCCCTTCTCTAATATATATATATAT
>CABFVX010004372.1:0-35970 GCA_902151425.1 Timema shepardi | reverse complement strand
CACTAACTTTTTTTTTTAAACAAAAACAAGTATAATCCTACTTGCATGGACCTTAAATGAAAAGATCAGAACTTTTCCAAGTGGTATCAACTTTGCTATTGTTAAAAATCACCATTGAAATTATTTTTAGTAAAATAATTATTATTTGATGTCATAAGCCATAAATTATGATTGAAAAAATATGCATAGTATAAATTAAGTAAATTTATACAAAAAAAACTAGCAAATAAATATAAAACTAACTATAAACATTATGAAAATGGTTATGTAAATAAATTCCCTCATAAAAAAAATGTCAGAATAGAAACTAAAATAAACTACTTACTTCACATTTATAACAAGCTATGTGAAAGCTGCGGTCCAGGGCTACCACCCTCACAGTCTCCTCTTGGCCTGCTTCGGGCATAATAGGTAGCTTGCATACACAACAACGCGGAGCAAATTTTCTACAAAATAGAACACAAACTTGCACTAAGTAAATATTGGTTTACTTTACTTAATAACTAGTGCATCATTTAAATAAATTTAAAAACATATTTTAATATTGTTGATAAACTGGAACTAAACAAAAGTTACATTATAATGAAGCTATTTATACAACAATCAAGGCCATGTTATATTAAGATTAAAAAAACTAAAGAAATCTAGAAAATTAGAGACACTTGTTAATAATTAATCAAAATTAGTAATAACCCTACATTTCCAAAAATATATTTGTGAAAATCTAAGTACTAACTTAGTAGCAAATTACAAAATTCATGATAGTAGTTTATGCTAGATATTAGAATGAATATGCATATGGTACCTTGATAATGAATAATGAAATAAATAAAGCCAGATTTAACTTTAAGGTCAGGATACAAATAGAATTCTCTATCATCGTTCAATCAATTTGTGATACTAATTATTATTTATGTATTTCGTTTGGAATAAAAATGTAAATATATACTTGTATAACTCAAATGAAAACACAAAAAAACAAAATCATATTTTTTACAGTAGCTAAAAGAACCAGAATTGTAGATGTAATTTTTCAAGCAATAGGTTAAGGGTGCCATAGTTTAATATTATTTTTCTTAAACAAATTTGGAGTTTTTGATCATTTTCAACAAAGATTTAAACCCTTAAAAAAATCATATAGTTCTGAAAGCGTCTTATTAAATGAAAATTCAAAATATGTCCAGTATGTAAGACCATTAAATTAAATTATAAGAATTATATTATTTAATCATACTAGTGTCTGACTATTTCTTTCTTCAAATATATTAAAGGTTTGTGAATTAAATACAATGGGACATTCCCAAACAAGATTAAACTCACTTTGAGTATTGTTTTTCTTTGTATACCGTGTGTTTAAAAAACCTCAAATCCATTATAAGATTGAAACAAGTTTAATTAAAGTTGTATTATATAAAAAAAATCTAGTAGTTACTTATATTTTTTTCAACATATATAAAGCATACCTTTATGGATATCGAGATAGCTTGCAGCTGCCATTCACTCAGATACATTAATTTTCACACTAAATTACACTTAAATCAGTTTGGATATGTAGTGCAAACTCTCTAGATGCTATTCTTAAACAAATCATAATCAAATATGATACTATTTATATATTATCTTACTCAGCCCAACCTTGCTAAAGCTAATGCTATAAAATCCATATTTAACATGATTTAAACCTTTTTATTACATGTATAGTCAAATACCACTAGCCTGTATTTTGATGGTAATCAACAACAAATAAATAATTAATAACAAAGTAAAATTGGCAGATTCAAGGAAGCCTTTAAGAAAAACTGATTGTTTTCAGCATTAACTCATTTTCTTTATAGGGCTTTACTATTTGAAAAAATAACAAATGGCATAAACATGTTTAGAGTTATTAAATAAATTTGAAAAATACATGTTTGTTGACAATCACAATGGTGCTACGCCAGGTTTGATTTAAACTCCATTGAAAAAACCTATATATGTTTCTTTTTTATTTCCCCTATTGAAACTCCATTACTATGTAGCAAAGTTAAGTTTTTTGTTTCTAGTAATCAGCAGCCCTTTAATATATTCCTACTGCAGGATAACTGTCACTAACCGCAAGAAGAAGCTAATCTTAAAGGGTTGTCAAATTGAAAATGCAGAGTTATTGTATGATTAGTTGTTATGGTGTAAGAACGACTAGGAAAGTAAAGGCTATGGGAATAAAGCTTTTGAGGAGCATGTTATCTGTCACAAAGAGAAACATGATTAGGTATGAAGTCATCCAGGCAAGAGTTAGGGTACAAGGAATATATGAGATTGTAGAGGAACCGAGGCTGAGATGGTATGGTCATGTAATGAGAATGGAAAAGGGAAGACTCCCAAGTAGAGTGATGAAAATGAAGGATATAGGAAAATGTGCGAGGAAGGAAAATCTAGAAAGATATGAGAGGAGCAGATAACAGCAAGTGTGAGAGTGAAAGAAATGTGTGTGTAGGAGAGAAAGAGAATGGAATCAAAGGAAAAAAAAATGGTGGAAGGAAAGAAGATGATGGAGACAATTTATTAAACAAACCCAACCGCAGGTTGAGAGAGGAACAAAATAAGTACTATGAAAACAAGAAAATATCATGTCCACTAATAAACAATAATAGGGACCTAACAAAAAAAAGTCTATCAGGAAAAAAAGCAAAAAGACCAAAAAATTCAAGATATTGAAAAAAATACAAAGCCAATTTGGGCAATACAGAAGAAATATTAACTGGGAGAATTGTGGTTTGGAAATGTGCACATGAGAAGATTTGTATAGTCATGAAAAATGTTGCCAAATGTTTAGAACTGACACGAAAAAATCATATTGAATTAATACAGTGTACAACCCAAAAGAACCAAAATATACCACCACTAGTATAGACTCATTTTCATCTACATTTCTAAGAAATAGCTGAGTGGAAAAAAAAGGCGCCAAATAGTTACCAATAAAATCTACAATTAAAAAAAACAGAAAAAATTACTTTAAATATTTATGGGTAAAAATTGTTAAGATTTACTCGCGCAAGAGTGACTGTGATATTAGCTCTAAAATAGAGGCAGAAAGTGATCAATTTAAATAAGTAACAAAATAAAGTGTGTCCCTTTAGTTTAAATTAGCATGTTTTATATAAATGTGTTTCAATCATAGTAAAAATGATGAGTGTGATAACAACAAAAAAATAGTTATATAAACAAACAACTGATACAGAAGAAAATGAGTGTCAAGAATATGACGATCCCAATGAATGGACCAAACTATTTGTACACAAGGTACCGACTAAGAATAACCTTTATATAAGTTCATTTTAAAATAACATCCATAAATAATTCTTTTTATTAACTTTACTGGGAAATGTTATTGACAGACATTATATATTATATTGTATAAATAATGAATGAATAAAACACTAGCAGCAAAATCATGAATAAGGAATGGAAGCCATCGGCAGTGAAAAACACGTAAGACTTTAAAATAATAATAATTCAGTATTACTACCCAGAAACATATAAAGTAAGACAAGCTCATAGTCACAACACTAGGAAACGACAGTATAAAGACACTTTTTGACATTATACCAGATTTGCTTTTGGGAATAAATAAAATAACAATTGTTAAAAGAGAAATTATAAAATGACTAAATGACTCGCATACTTAATGTAATAATAATAATAATAATAATAATAATAATAATAATACTAGAGTGACTAATTATGACAAGTAAGCAATGAAATGGACTCTGATTGAATATTGGCTAATGAGTAGTGAAAAAATTTAGAAAAACTTAAATATATCTATTAGGTGTGTGCAGAATTCCCAAATTTCAGGGTTCTCGCAAAGCAAAATATTGCCCATTCTCAACCCGATTGTCGGGACAGAGATACTATAATCTCGAAAATTTCTGGAATTGTTCTTTCATTCCTGAATATATAGAAAAAAAAGTAGTTCAACACATTTTTATGTTTGCTATTATTATTTGATATGTGATAGGTATTTAAGTTATTTTGGTTAGTTGATTTATTTTATATCTCACTTGGAAACATTCATTTAACAAATTAAATATTGCACAGTGTTTTACGATAGTATCAAAAATAATTAATTTCCATTTCTAATTCCCGTCCTAGTCGTGAAGTAAGGTATTATAAAATTCTAGTTCCCAATCTCGTATGAATTTTTGAGTCCTGTTCCCTGTCTCGTCTTGAACTAAAAAACTAGATCTCGAACACCCCTAATATCTAATATATTAATAATTATATCTTTATATTACCAAGCTGAATTCAGACTACACTGATGTTTCGTGTTAACGTGTGTTATGACGGTTTAGTGAAATTACCATCCCAATAAATTATAGTGAAGTGCTGACACCGCTGTGATGTGTTGTGTTTTAACATGTTTTGTGTTGCAGCATGGTGAGTTATCTGATGAGGGGGATGAGGGGGATGAGTGTTAACATGTCGTGACAAGCATCAGCTCAAGATCTGGACATCTATTTTTTTGTCAGACGTGTTGCATCAGAATGTAACACTTGAGTTTTTTCAATTTAAATTATATTGGTGAGATATTGAAGGGTATACAATAACATTTAGTCCATTTTAGTACTGTTCACTTAAAAATTTGTTTAAACGAATATAACACAAAATGGTGTACCCTGATCAGCATCAAGAAGTAAACTGACAACAATTTATGTCGAAAAGACACAATACACCAGATAGATCAGAGCAGTGTTATCACCTGAAGCTGATGTATTGTGATGTGATGTGATGTGTTGACACGTGTTAACATAAAACATCAGCATAATCTGAGTTCGGCCATAAATGTATGTGACATTTAAAGTGAGGCACCAGCTGAAAAGCACATTGTGGTTCTAAGCTGGAACATGTTTAGTGAATAATTATGTAGTCCTGAAACAATTAACTACCACCACAACATATTGAAATATTTATACATGCTGATGACACAATGATGAATATGGTAAACAAAAATTTTGATAGAGCTAAGCAATGCTGTAGGACAATTTTAACAGAATACAAAGCTGTATTCATAATAAATGAATAATTGCCATTAAAAATATATAAATCAAACAAAATGTCACTGCTTAGCTTGTTTACATAATATGAAACGGTGTAAGTGTCCAACATTTACAGTTATGGTGAACATTCATCCCAATTAATTGGGGCTGTTCTGTTTTGGGGACACAGAAATTCACCCCTCTTTTTTTATATAGAAAATTGCCCTTTGTCCCAATTTTTGATAGCAACATGTAAAAACCCATTTTTTCTTCAAATCCAACTATGACACTTTAGTGGTGAATATAAGTTGAACAATTAATCAATCATTTTAAATCCAAAACTTATATGTAGCACGTGCTGCCACTTATTGGCAGAAGCAAGAACTGGCCATTGAGCAATGTAAATGTAAAGTAGTAAAATAATGTTTAGAGTTAATTACTTTTATTGTTGTTGGTTTTAATAGTAATAATTACAATGCCAAAAAGAAAGTGTAAATTCTCAGAAGAGTTACAAAAGAAATATTCTTGCTTCAGGGCTGCAAACAATAATTAATGTGCTGCTGAATGTAAAATATGTAACTGTATTGTATCCATATCCCATGGTGGTGGTGAAGATTTAAAACATCACAGAGAATCTGATAAAGATAAAAAGAAGCTTCGCTCATCAGATTCATATCACAAAGTGACCCCAATTTTTGTAAATTCAAATACAACTGAAAAACAAAAAGTGGCGGCTGTTGAAGGTGTATTGTAATTTCATGTCATCAAACATCAGAGCTATCGTTCAAATGATTGTAGTGTAAGGCTTCACTAGAAAATCTATTCAGAGTCAAAGATTGCTAAAACAGTACCGCATGGAAGACCAAAATGTGAAGCAATAATTAATAATTGCTTACCATTCTAAAAAACAAGTTGTAACTTCTGTAAACAGAGTTAACTATTTTTCTATCGCTACTGATGCCAGCAATCATTGCCATCAAAAGATATTTCCTGTGGCAGTACAATATTTTTCGGTAAGTGAAGGGGGATTGAACATTTAACATGGGTTCAAGATTTATTACATTTGGAGCAGACAATATCAATTGTAATTTTGGGGAAATTAACTAGAAATAGGGTAATAATATTTTTACACATTTTAAGGAACAAATTACAAGACAATGACATAGTAGTAATAGGTTTCCCAGCTCATGTTTTATATAATACACTTCAAACTGCCTGTGATGTGTTTCCCATAGATTTATACAGTATTGTCATGAAAGTATATAATCCTTCTCACATATTTAGTATCCATGTTGCTTATTTGATAGGATTCAGTGATTTTGTTGGAGTAATATATAAAAACTTAAATCTCATTTTCAAAAACAAGGTGGCTGTTCTTATTGCCAGCTATTGAAATAATTCTTAAATTGTATGAACCTTTGAAAGCATATTTTTGGTCTCAATCAAAGTGTCCTGCTGTTCTTAATTCTTTTTTTGTTTGTACATTCCCAAATGAATGTATTACATAAACCAATTCTTAGTATTGAAAAACAGGAAAATTCTATTTGTGAAGTAATTGTAGTTTAATAGGAGGTTTTGAAAATCCTCAGCAAATGGAAAGATGATAATTTTATTTCTTTCAGTGTTAAAGAACTGTTAAATAGGTGTGATGACAGTCAATCAGTGAAGAGGTTTCAGATATTTGGATCTACATCTTAATATGTTGCTGTTGAATATTTAACTTCTTGGTTTGACCGAAAATTTAGCTTTACCACATTTTCATGGATTTTGATTTACCTAAAGAGCCACCAAATTGGTCAGCAGTTGAAATATAAAGATATTGATGTGACAGATCATTATTTTATGAAATAGTTCATATTAAGTCATTTGTACACTTAAATTGAAAATAATGAGCTAATGGCTCATGAAAAATGTTTTTTTAATGCTTGCCATTCTGATGAGCAGTTAAGTGAAGCCCTTAACATAGCAAAATATTTCTTTTCAATCCTACCACACAAAGCCAACATAGAGAGTTTTTAGTCTCATGTCTGCACAGTGGGCAGATGAGAGAAATAAGTTCAATAGCAGGAGCATTAAGTATGTTTTGATCAATTGTTTCATTTCAGGAAGTTTAGTTACCCTGACTTTTATTGTTATTTACTTGAGAAATCTGACTTATTGAATTCAATTCAGGGAATTCAACAAAATATTACTGGAATAAGAGTAATCAACTTGAATAATTATGACATACTGACTAAGCTAAGTTTTGCCACCATTATAATTCATTATACATTACTGTTTTATTGTGTGATTACAAAATAATGTTTATCCCAGTAATACTATTCATGTGTTCTAAACTAAAATTCTAGAAGATACTTTTTGCGTTAACGATTAATTCTCATATGAAATTGAATACTGACAGACATGAACAGTAGAAAGCTAAGGGCTGGGATGGATAATATATGTAAATTAAAATAATATGTTGGATTTCACATTTTAAAATTAATGTATCACGAGTTAATCGAATCACATATATGTTATGGCACACTATTACTGCCTGGGGAAAGATGAGCAATTTATATTTAAATCATTTAAAAAATAAATCAACCATTTAAAGTAATTAATGAATATGAATAAGGACTGGAAACTACTGATAGTAAAAAACATGTATAGTTATAAAATACTATCCAATACTACCTCATAAACATATAAAGTAAGAAAGACTTATAAGCACAACAATAGTAAACAGCCGTATAAAATTCCTTTGTATATTAATAACTACAGAAAACAACACATGACAATAATTCCGGCATCTTTTAAAATGATACCTGATGCGCTTTTGGTAATATATAAAATAACAAATGACAAATGAGAAATTAAATAATGGCTAAGTGGTTTGAAGACTTAATTAAATAATACTAATTTGACTAGATATGAGGAATAAGTTATGAAATGAGCTCTAGGGTGGTTTTTGAATATCATATCAAAAGAAGTGTAATAGATATAAGAAACATAAATTAAGTATTACATTTATGTTATAATGTGAGAATAGTTTTAAAAGAATATATTTAAGATATTTTAATACTATTACATATATATAGAACATTTAAAGTGAGGAACCAGCTCATCAATTTGTTTAATTCATTTTCAATATTTTGTGAATGGTTTTAATTTTATTTTTGGCAACCTTATTTCAAACTGTCTACAAAGAGGGTGTAACAAGTAAAGAGGATGATGGAATATGAGGCAAAGTGACAAGGGCTGCTATGGAATAACAGTTTCAATGGACATTTTTTAGGCATGAGAGAGCATGCATGCTTCTAACAAAGAGCTAAAATTGTAAATTATTATGCTTAGTGTTATAATAAAATAGGTAAAACAATGTCAAATAATCAAGAGTATAATTTAATCAAATGTAAATTGAACAATTTTTTTTTTGCAGGCCTATGGTAAGAACTAACTCCCCAAAAAAATTAACAATTGCTTCAAAGAATATAGCAAACATTTTTGAAAATGCCAGTATTTAAAGATGAAATTTCTAAAAGTTATAGTCAAAAGAACTGATAATAGTTCTTGCTGAGCGTAGGCCTATCATTTTAACCATGTCATAGCATATGAACAAAAATCAGTGATCAGTGTTTTAGCTGAGAAGAACCTTCAGTTAGAGATAATCTATAAGAAGATTATAATGTAAGATAATTTTATCTACTATTTCGGTCTCCCCTTCTTTAAATGTAAGCATTGCTAATGTCTTAATATTAATTTCTTAATTTTAAATAATCAATATTTAATTTATTTTTAATTAATCACTAATATTTAGTTTGTAAACCTATAAGAATTGATTTATGCAGATAAATACACATGCTAACTTACTTGTGGAAATCTTCTATGCAATGGATTTGGTTGGTTGCATCTACAGTAAACGGAATTCCATCTAGGCTCTTTCCACATACAATGCATGAAAAACACTGTGGATGGTATGGTTTGCCTGTAGCTCGCAAGATGCGATCAAGAATTGGTTTCATGCATACTGAACATTTCTCTAGTGTGTTCTGTACAAAATAAATATACAATTGAAGGGATTTGTTGTGTAAAATACCAGCCTTTTCCAAAGAAATAATAGGCTAAAGAATATTAAATATTTATGCAGAAGAACAAAATTAGTCTCACTATGTAATAAATTATAGCAAAAATATTATTATAAAATTTGAAATTAATGAAATATTTATTAATGGCCCAAATTTCGATTTAAAATGCACACATGACCTGTAACTATAAAAAAATTGTTTTCAAACATTTTAATTCATATTTTTAGTTTTTAAAGAAAGTAACAAAGTAAAATTGTATTAGGTTTAACCAATACAATAAAAAAATAATAGATTATGAAAATGTATATTTGTCTACACAATGCTAAGTAGAAACCTAAAGTTGCATGGCATTATCATCAAGTCATACTTTTTTCTTCCACTATGGTGGTGACATATTATAGTCGGGGCCAAAAAGAATCATGAGAATAAACACAACTGGTTCTTGATACAAGGTTTTTATAGAATATTTTCTGTTGTGTTAGAACTAAACAACTAATTTTTTCCCTATGGGAATATGTGTGCAAATGATTTTCACAAAATGTAAGCTTAGATCTGTTAATTCAATGGAGAGGAATAGTCATGTTACTGACATACTTCCCCAATAAGAAATAAGGAGAGGAGGCTGAAAGGAAAAGATATTCAAATAAATTGCCTAATTCAAATCCTAATCACCTTTTCCTCCATAAAATGTTAACAAACCAACATAGGTTGGATAGAAAAAATGCATCTGTGAGAATCTAGCATCTTCTTAGCATAATCCTTTCAAATGTGAACTGTGAATCAAGTGGCTCACACTAATCTTTTCACAAAGCATTCATATTCCATATGTTCTGTATTGTGCTTGTAAACATTATCACACTTTAACCCAAGATGTTCAATTCCTGCTAAAAATGTTCATAAAGAACTGTGATACTCAATGTCAGATGGACCTTAAAGTCAACCAGGTAACAGGTACAAGGTGCAGCTTGACCACCAGACCTTATACTCAATTTTAGCCATGGATAAATGGTCTATACATAGCCAGCCATAAGATTATTATTCTGGAATTTATTATATGTTTTATAAATTTATGCACAAAATTAAATAATAATTTTTTTTCAAATAATTTGATTTGAGAGATTCTAAAAATGATTAAATGTGAGATTTTTAATACATACCAAGTAGTCTTCTTCACAATATGGTTTACCATCCAGAGCATAAAAAGGTTTTCCTTGTAGCTGTATAGCACAGTGTTGACAAGTGAAACAAGAAATATGATACACTTGATCCATAGCAGTGCAACCCGAACCTTCTCCCACAACTCGCTCACCACAAGCTGTGCAAGTCCCTGCATCAACAAAAGAGTAAAAGTTTAGTATAATTTATAAAACATTCCAGGTGTTTGGCAAGCACAAAGAAATATTAATGGGAATTGTATGGAGTTCTTTAAAACACCTTGAGTATAAGAAATATTACATTTTTTATTTAATTGACTGTGATGGGCTAATGCAACATTTTAGCATCAATATTTGGAAAGAATATATAAAATGTAAACCTAATATTTATGGTAGTGATGACGTGGATAGTTTAAAATGAGATGGGGTGGGGAAAGCGCCTATAATAAAATTTGACACACCCCTCATTCCAATGGATCCACCCACCTACACTAACACTTCAGTGCACCAGGTCCCGACAATAAATCCTCACATTCCAATGGATCCACCTCTCATAACCTTTCAGTGCATCGAGTACTGATTATAAGTCCTCACATTCCAATGGATCCACCTCTCCTAAAGCTTCAGTACACCAAAGGAATTAAGGGGTATAAATTAAGTAGTGAAGCGCCATACAAATTGCTTACCTAGTGGACACCAATTAAGTTCTAATTAATTCCAATCTCACCACCAAGTAATGTACCCTGGGGCCTGAGCAACCTGGTAGAGGTTGGGTTGAACCCCAGTGGAAGCCAGGTCGGGTGCAGACGAGAGACAGAAGACTGTTCAGGGTCAAACCCAACTGGCCTGAAATATAGCCTGGCCAGTTGGCTGACAGCATGGTGGTCTGGGAGTGCTAGGGTTGGTGGTAAGAAAAGAGGTTTTGAAATGGTACTAGGAGCTGATAGATGGGGAAAAAGAAACGAAGAAGGAAAGTGACTCTTGGAATTGTGATCAAGAAATGGACTGAAGGTCAAAAACAGTTTGGTTAATAAGAGCAGGGATACTCATAAGATAACGCGCTATAGCCGGAATGGGGAGCAAAAGTCCCTAATTGACTATTTTATATTAGATAGAGAAGTAAAGCAGTGCACAATAAATGTTAAGGTCCTGCCAAGTATGTCTTTGGATGGGAATTATAGACTACTAGTTGTTGACATAAAAGGCTTGAGGAGGGGGTGCCAGATAATGAAGCAGGAAAAGAGGATAAGGAAATGGAAGCTCAGCCAAGCGGTGGAGAGAATGAGCTTTCAAGCAAGAGTAAGAGGAACACTACCGAAGGAAAATATAAAAGGAGAACAGGAGTGACAAAGGTATAAAAGCATGGTGAACGTGTCAAAGGAGATATGCAGCACATCTAGTGAAAAGAGAAGATAGAAGTAATCTCCATGGTGGAATGAAAAGGTCAAGGAGGCAGTGAATGCCAAAAAACAAAGAATTTAGAGCATGGTTCACAATAATAACAAGAGAGATAGAATAAGTATAGGAAGAAAAAGATAACTGCAAAGAAGATATTAAGAAAAGGGAGAAAAACATGGATGGAAGTGTGGACAAAGTGCTATACACTGATGTGGAAGGGAGCAAGAAAATATTCTATAGTCAAGTGATCCAGAGGAGGAAGAAAAATAGGAAAAAGGTCCAAATGATGGATGAAAAAGAGAGGATAAGGAGGTAAAGAAGCTATGGAAATCGTATTTTGAGAGCTTGTTGAATCCCAAGGGAGAAGGCCATGAAAAGAATGAGGAAGGGAAAGGCACCAAGAGTGAACTAACTCATGGTAGACATGATAACGGCAGCAGGATAAATGGGTCTACAGTGTTGGTATGGAGTAGTAAGGGTGGTGTGGAGGGAGGAGAAAATGCCAGAGGATTGAACAAAAGTTATTATATTAACAATATTAAAAAAAAAGGGAAAGGAAGAGGTGTGAAAATTATAGAGGCAACACTGATGTCTCAATGTGCGAAAATGTACGACAAGATTCTGGAAAGGAGAATTAAGAAAAGCGTGAAGGGAAGAAAGAAAGAGAAGCAACATGGGTTCAGAGAGAAGGGGTCAACCATAAATTTAATATTTGGAACTAGACAATTGATAGAAAAGTGATAAGAGTTTGGAAAGGATCTGGTAATAGCATTTATGGATGTAGAAAAAACTTATGATGGTGTGGATACAAAGAAAGCATGAAAAGCAATGGAGGAGGCTGGAGTAGAAAGAGGAGTGGCTAAGAGTCGAGCAGGGAAGTGCCCTCTCATTATTACTATTTGTATTGGTGATGGAAATGTTAATGAATAGAGTGGCAGGGAAACTGGATGAGGAGAAAATAAAAGCAATGATGTTTGCAGATGACTTGATGGTTTGGTGGTGGTGGTGGTGGTGGTTGGGAGGGGGGGCAGGGAGGAAGTACAGGAACCACTACAAGAATGGAATAATGAGGTGAAAAAGTGTGGAATGAAATTTATAATGGTGATAAGTGAAGTGATTGTGATCACAGGGCAGAGAACAAGGCCAATAAAGTTGATAAGAACTGGATGGAGTAGATTTGAAAGATGCAAAGAGTGTGAAGTATCTGAGTAGTTTGATTTAGGTAAAAGAAGACAGCAGGGAGAGGGTTTTTACTGGTGTCTAAGCGACCTACTATGGAAAAGAGAAGTGCCTGTAAGTAAATTGTAAGTAAGTGCTGTTTAGAGCATACTTTATACTTTATATGTAGCAGAAACGTGGACTTTTGATAAAAAAAAAAGAAGAAAGAAAGTGGAGGCCCTAGGAATGAAGTTTTTAGGAGCATGCTAGCTGTCGCCAGAAGAGATGCCTACCAGAGCAATTGCCTGGGCGTATTATTTTTAAACAAGTGATTTTCCCCCTTATTGGCAAATTCAGGTAAAATGCTATGTTGAAGGTCAGGACATCGTGGATGGCGGGGGTGGAGAGCAGTTTTGGAGTTGAAGAGTTGCTAATCACATGGTGTCAGGGGAAGTCATTTCTTTCCCTGCATCTACAACTGTAGGAAAAGGCCAACCCTTACATTCCACCTTCCATGTTTATTAGGTTTTCTTAACTGGTAGAAACTATGCTTAGTGATTACAATTAGCTTTGTTCAAATTTGCACTGGTAGGCACAAGGATAAATGAGCGAGCTTTTTCTCATCAATTTTGCTAGTAATATGGTGATCAAGTGATCTTGCCCGGGAATATTGTCAAGGGTCTCCTGAAGTGTTTCCCACTATAAATACAAATACAAATATAATCAAATTATAGCTATCCCATCGCCCAAGATAAGAAACATAAAAAATATGCTATGTCCATTTGAGATGCATTTTAATTTTTAAAAAAAATTGAAAAAAGGAATTATCAAAGATCAACATGAACCGTTTCAAGCCTTTGGCCAGGTCATTTTAGTAAAATGCGTCCATCAGCCTCTGTCCTTCCACCATTCTTCCTTCTAGACTCTCTTCCACTCTGCTCCTCTCACTTGCACACTTGCTGCTATTTGTTCCTCGAATCTCTTCCTTGTGGTTTCTTCCCTACATACTTCATATCCATTAATATTCCTGGAATCCCCTCCCATCCTCAATGTGTGTCCATACCATCTAATCCTAGCTTCCGCTACTATCTCATGTACCCCAACTCTAGACCTTATATATTCATTCCTAATCCTATCTATTCTGGTGACAGCTAGCATACTCCTCAAAAACTTCATTCCCATGGCCTCAATCTCCCTTGTTTATCTTTTATTTAAAGTACAAGTATCTGCTGCATATGTTGCTATGGGTATGACGTATGCTCTATACAGCACTTCCTTACACTTCAGTGAGCATACCTAGCTTTAATACAGTTATATTATCAAAGATACCTGTATTAAACCTAGGGTTGGGCTTATACCAAAGATACAAAAACTATTATATATAAACTTAGCTTTTAGAAATGTGCAATTTATTTAACCACATTCAGTTAACTTTAGTTGTTTTAGGTAGACTTGAAGTTTTAATTTGAATGTGTATAAGTTAGTTACTTTGAACAAAATAAAGGATGCAAGTGAACACTTGTCATTTTTCAGTGTTGTGTCTGCATATCACCATCATGTTATATGCATGCATATTTTAAAATAAAACAAATGATCGATGTTGTTGATCTGCAAAGATATAGAGAAAATGTTTGTGATCAGCTTGATCAGCAAAAAAGATTATCTGCCCAACCCCCTAGACAAGGATATAACAGATCCTCAGCCCTGCAGAAGTTTTGCTGTGCTCTTTGATACAGGTTGGATCCATCAACACTGGGGTTTGCTAATGTCAATGCTCAGTGTTAAAGCACTTCAAAATGTTCAGTTTGTTAAACAACTTACTTTTAACATGTGCATTATTAATAGGTCATTGTAATCATAATGGGTGGTCTGTGTAAGCTCTTTGTGAGATAGGATTATGTTAGTGTGAGCGTTGGTCACTGCCTGAACCTAGCTATGTGGAAGTTGGCCGATCCACCCCAGATGGATATTCATATCCTCTCTCTAGTGAAACTATGTTTAAAATTTTATTTTTTCAATGCCCCTTGATGACATGGTGTTTAAGAACACAAGCTCTCCCAACGAGCACAGCCATTTTAACCTGGATGCTGTGTCTTGTCTGTGAACAAGCCCTAATTTAAACTTTGTTTATTTCATTTTGTTAAGATTAAGATACTAAGAATGATAGATAATAGATAAGAATTTCAAAAGTTAAGATACATTCAAATGTTGAATAAACGCTATAAGGTCTAGATCCTGCTCATTCCTTTTTTATCTCAAAATGAGTTAGGAAAACATTATCTTATTTAATGGCCCAACTACTTGGGTATTTCAAACAATTTGAGATCTAAAGCAATGATTGTATGTATATTGATGAGGGTGACCTGGCGGTCTAGGGATAAGGTGTCAGACTTCTGTGCTGGAGGTCAAGAGTTCAATACTCAGTCCTGGCACCGATTTATCTGATTGCCAAACCCTTCCTTCACCTCTGACAAGACGTGTATTAATCACAACTTTGGAATGTGTTGAATGCCAGGCCTCCACTGTAGTTCGGATCCCACGTTAAACTGTAGGTCCTCCATTTTATCTCACAATCACCCTACCATTACACATTAGCATAAATGCGTACAACCCAACCGGGTAATAACACGCGGTGCTAATAATAATATATTTAGGAATTATATAAATCCTGTAGATTCTTCTGTACAACTAAATAATCAATTAACTCTAAATATAAAAGCTTGTTTTTTTCCAATAAATAACTCTGAGGACTAGTACCATAAATATCGGAGTCAGTTGAACCATCCATGGACTGCACAAGCAAATCTGTGAGTACATCTACCTCAGCTTCTTTGCCAAGTGGAGGAGTGATAGTGGTGGTGGAGTCTCCCTTGTTCTGACTTCCACTCACATAAGGTGCATACAAGGAATAATTGGATCTGCATGACATTTGACTGGGTGGACGAGGGTTAATAGGTTCATAGATGCTTTCATATGTAGTAGAACTCTGTAAAAAAAAGTAGTATTTTGATTACAAGAAATAAATATAAAAATAAAGTAAAATAAAAACCAATGAAATATTTATAAACTGGGCTACACACAAATATACAAATTAAAAACTAAGTTTTTTAAACTCACTCTAGTCTAAAAGTAACATAACTTGATCATATAGTATAGCTATTCAAAAGCATATCTTAAGAGAAACCACTTTTCACTTCATGAGATAAATGTATTATATTTGGAAGAGGGTACGGGAAAAGTGGATAGAAACATATAAAAGGAAGGAACAAATACAATAAAAGCCATATTTTGTTAGTTCCTTTTTATGTTTGTATACACCTTTTCTGTACCTTTTACCAAAAAGTAGAGATGGGACAGTCGAATATTCGAGTCCTAGAATCTACCGAATTTTGACAAGTATTCGAGATTTGAGGATTCTGTGTTTTACTGGATTCAATGGTCGAATCTTTCACCTCATAAACAAAGCATATTATGAATTTAAAAATTACTTATTTAGACCTATTTGAAAAGCACAACTTAATTCGTAATAATTATTTTGTCGGACAAAAGATATAAGCACGAATAAAATCATTATTTTTAAATAAAATAATGATTGTTAGGTGTATAGAATCTAACGTGGATAATACCTCACCCACCTCTATGGGAAACTTGGACTGGATCGTTACAGCGCATGCTCACTTTTGAAACTTTAACCTCACAAACAATCTTGTAAATATTTTAATGAACACGTTTAAAACTCTATAAAACTTAAAACCAAAACTAGAATTACAAATAAACTTGAAATAAATAAACAAATTACAGCTTTTTTTAAACCGAAATAGGAACACATTACACACGGTACAAAGTCAGCCACCATGATGTATGTTTACTCATAAGAGTGATGATTAAATAAACATGACTTAATTCTTACTACTCTACTGGTTTCAATTATCTACAACTATGCAAAGCATCTCAATTTATTCCACAAGATCCTTAAGTTAGATATTTTGTTGAGGTTCATGAAAAAAAATAATACTGTTAACAGTTTGACAACGACTGTTTATTTATGCCTAGATATTATATATCGATTGTTTGCTTACAATCGATTCAGTAATCTGATCACTTAGTAAGAACTATAGAGTTTTAAGAATCAAATAATAAATTGCTAGTTTATTTGTTTTTAAAATGATTAAACTAAGAGTTTTTTTAAATATCTTATTAAGTAATTGTAAAAATATTTAAACGTAGTCCTGCCTAATAAAATGAGAATGAATATTCATATTGAAAGAGTCGAAAATATGTTCGTGTCTTAAATAGAATGTATTCTCAGAAATCGATATACTGCAACAATTGAATATATAGTTTTCTACACAAAGATAGAAAATAATAATAAAACATACTTAAGCATTGTTGAGTTCATTATTTCTTATGTATAGGGATTATTATCAAAATTATCAGAGGATTGTTTTTGGTGGTTTTAAAACCGTAATCGTTAGACTTACTATTTATTTTATTTTTGTGATTCTGTCCAGTCTTTTTTTAGTGTTTTCATCAATGTTTGTGTTTTAAGAGCAATATCGAGAAAATTGTGTCAAGTCAAGTTTGAGACTATTTTAAAATTTGTGTCTTGATGAAGGTTTTGCAAAGTGTAATTTTTGTGGGTCAAATATTTCTTGTGGAGGTCGATTTCTTCAAAAAGTGCTATGAAAAAACATTTAAAGAGGCATCACAGAGGCATTTAATATGAAAATTAAAGATGATGATTTGGATCAATGTACAAGTAAAAAACTTGTCGACACACAAATTAATGAAAATGATTTATCAACTCCAAGTTGTTCTGTGTCATCCTCACTCAATTGGAGATTTTATAAATCTAGAAAAAAGTTATCCCCAATCAAGTAAATTATTATGTGTCAAGACTTTAAGAGGTCCACAGAAAACTAGTGCTTCCCAACAAACATTGAAAAAATATCTGGACACAAAACAAAAGTTTCTGCCTGAAGATAAGCGAAGTGAAGTACTTAATGAATTAATTGTTGAAATGATAATATATGATAGTCAACCACTAATGGTTGTAGAAAACAAAGGCCTTAAAAATCTAATTGCTTATTTGGAACCTCGTTACACAATGGTGTCAAGAAAGTTGATTTCTAATAAAATAATACCTAATATGTATGATGAGAAACATTCTGCAGTGAAAAAATTGATGGAACAAGCAGAGTATGTTTCTTTAACAACAGATTTGTGGACACCATCAGCAAATGATGATTATATGAGCTTAACAGTTCATTTTGCAGACAAAGATTTTATAGTCAGACATATTTTGAAGTGGTCCCATTCCCCGAAATATATCACTCTGGATAAAATATAGCCAATTTTATTGAAAAAGGACTGGCTGAGTGGGGTCTTACAGATTAAGTGGTCTGTATTGTGAGGGATAATGGAAGAAATATTGTGTATGCTTTGAACTCATCCTCATTTCAATATATACCGTGCCTAGCGCATACATTCCAACTTGTTGTTAAAGATGGTTTGCTCAATGCCAAAGCAGTAACAGATGTTATCTCGTCATGCCGCCGAATTGTCGGACACTTTAAACATTCATCTCAAGCCACCAAAATATTGAAAGATGCACAAGAAACTGTTGGCATCAGTAAACACAAACTCATTCAAGATGAGCCTACAAGGTGGAACTCCACTCTCCACATGTTACATAGGCTTCTTGAACAAAGGCCAGCTATTTCTCTTGCAGCAACCAGACTAAATGTACCCACAGAGCTGAGTGCCTCTCAGTGGGACTTGATAACATAGGTTGTTAACATTCTACAAATATTCGACAAAGCCACTTTTGCTGTAAGCACATCTAGTGTGAGTGCATCAGAAATAATTCCAATCATCAATAGCACCCTACTAGAATTGGAAAAGCCAAGCTCTGAAGCTCTTGTTTGTGGAATGAAAAACAATCAGGTGGCTTCTCTCAAGCTTCGGTATGGATACCAAGAAGTTGAGAAAGACTAGATTTATTCAATGGTAAACATGTTTGATCCTCGCCTTAAGGCAACTGTCTTTTCTTTAGAAGAAAGTGTTAAGGATGCAAAAGTACAATTAGTAACAGAGCTACAAGAGCTTGAACCTAATGTAAGTAAATAAAATAAAATTTCCAAATGATAGGGCCTACTACATTTCTTTTTACAATCCTTCATTTTTATAACAAGGTAGGCCTAATCCTAATCTAAATAATTTAATGAATAATATTAATTTGTCACACTTATTTTTGCTTAGGTCATCTCTGCTAAAAGCAACCCAGCTCACGGGATGTGGTCACCATATTGTAATATCATTCAAGCTACTCCACCTGGGCAAACAAATGTTGGTTTAACACCACAAGATGAAGTTGAGGGCTACTAGCCAGAGAGAAAACAATACAAATGTGTTGCAATTTTGGAAGGTTAACTCAGCTTGATATCCAAGACTTTGTCAACTTGCCAAGAAATACCTTACCATCCCTCCAGAAAGTTATTTCAGAGAGACTTTTTAGCACTGCGGGTCTTATTTGTGATAAAAAAAACCAAAATCATTTAGATACAGATCATGTAAAAATGTTAGTTTTATTGAACAAGAACTAATCCATTCTAAAAAAAAACACTAAGTTGTTTCAGCCCTTGTTCAAGCCTTTTTATTCAATTCTGTAGATGTATCGGCTACCAATCTTTTTCGTATTTTAATTATTTAAATAGGATTATCGAGTATAAACACAGCAATGTATACACATAAGTTGGTAGAACTATTTTAAAATAACACTTTATTCACCCACACATAGCTTGTTCCTTGGATCTTTAAATACTGTTTTAGTACTTTTTAAAAATCTGTTTGTATTATTATCTTTGCTTTCTTATTAAGATAAATTATAATCCCTCAATGGTGATTAAAGTTGATCAAAAGCTACCTAGGCCTATTCTGTTTGTTTATTTCACATGTTTAAGAAACTTAACTCATTCTATCAACACTTTTAAAATTAGCTGAAAGACACTCAAATTTTGATTGATTTGATTTTTAAACAATAATGAGTCTAAATTGTATAATTTGGCTGGATTTTAACCAGTATTTTGTAAGGGGTGGTTGGGGTTGATTAAAATTGAAAGCACATGTGAAATCTTTATTTACAGTTTAGGCCCATATCGTGTAATGTATGTCTATTTGTAAAGATTTCTAACAATTTGCTAGGATTTGGATTCGAGATTCAAAAATAAAATGTAGATTCGGATTCCTCAAGAAATAGTGGATTCGACCCATCACTAACAAAATGATATTCAAAAGTGTAAGATTGATAATTAACTCATTCATTTTACTAAATATATATAAAACAAATGTCCATGATGTCCTTGAATTATTTTATTTACAAGACTTTAAAAGTAAAAATGTATTTGTGTGGATAAAAGTATACATTAATTCAGGACAACATTCTGTTTTGTATGAAGATATTTAGGCAATTAAAATATTATTTTGTACACTAGCCTTTAATAATAGTTGAATTAATATAAACATTCAAGATTTTTTCAAGAAGATTAGCTTAATGTGTGTGAAGCTATAGGTAAGAATTATATAATATGGCATTATGTGGCTTTCTACCTTCATCAGTAGTCACAAAATCTTAAGTCAAGCTAACAAAGTGGAATGCAAGTAAGAGAAAGGTGTTTGTTTTAATCTTGGATGACTGGTTTAGTTTTAGCAAATGTGCTTTTCCAGCCTCTTCTCATGGATGAACTTCCTTTAAAACAACCCTTGTTAACTTAAGGCTCTGCCTACCCTCTCTGGTGGTGTGTGGAGCTTTAAGCTCTCAAAATAGATTGTGTTGCTAACCTTATACAAACTAGTGAATTCAAGCCATCAGGTTGGCAGCATTACTGGTTTGTTTAAACAACTGGGAGAAGGGCTGACCGGTAATCAGTAAAGGCCGCAAGCAAACTGTTCCTAGAACTGATAGAGATAAGAAGTGTAGTGCCGGACAGTAAAGTGTGTAGGTGACCAAGTTGGACTAAACTAAACGTGGGGAGATAAAACGTCAAGATACAATCACACTCTCGAGCAGAAAAATTAGCTTATCCATCCAAGCCAGCTAGACGCTTCTGTCTGGGGTTTCAAATCCCTGCCGAGGGTATTTTGGGGAGATCTTATTCAATCCTTTACTTCTACTCTCCCACGCCAATGTGAGTTTATTTCATTAATAAATTCTGCCTGTTTAAGTATGAAGTAATTATGCCAGTGGGATAGCAATGAATATGTTTCAATTTAGAGGAAGTGTACCCACAATCGAGTGGAGAGAGAGAGAGAGAGAGAGAGAGAGAGTGGGAAAATATTTAGGAAATATCACCCGATCATGATTGAGCCATGATCTCTCCCAGTCATCTGCAGACTAGTATATTGCGATAGTGATGCCTTAGACTATGTGACCAAAGTAGGATATCACCAATCCTCATGTCTAAAAATAACTAGACGATTAAAATAACATGACTTATCAAATCTTTAAAAATTATGTAAGCTAGAGAAGTGGGAGGGGGCTTACGTGAAGGGAGGGAGGATCTAAAATCATGTAAAAAAAAGCCTTATGTAATTTAAGGATGGCCCCCTTGCAATAAAAACTATTGGCCATAGATACAAGGCCACAAAGCCAGGTCATGTTATTGAACAGAGTAGAAAAAAGCTCAGGTCATTCCTTTATAAATCACCTTTTTAAAAAAGTATTGAACTATTTTGTTCAAATGAATACATGGGGAGGGCAGTTATAAATAATACTATATACCTATTTTTCAGAGAAAAAATTATTTAAGGTAAAATTAGAGAACTCATTTTTAATGATTTTGTCCCTACTATAATAAACTATATGAGAGAGTATGTAGCTTACGATTTTGTCTTACCATTTCTTTGCGTTTATTAGTAGGCAGGTAAAATAAAAAATAACTAAATTTTATTGTGCTAAATTTAGCCACTGTGCTTTGATTAATTTTTAAACTTTAAAGGCTAAGGAGGCAATAAAATATTTAAAAAGCAGTTTTATTTTGAAGACTAGAACAATTTTGACTATAAATATATGTTATTTTTATTGCTGATATCACCGCGTCATACTACCTGTTCATGTTATACGCATCTATGATAATCTAATTGGGTAGTAATGAGGAAGGAAGCATTTGAGAGATTATCTACCAGCATTTATTTATTTTGGGAGATGGGGAAACAATTTAGGAAAAATTACCCTCAGTAGACCCGACCAGGATTTGAACCCCAAGCGCTCCGCTATCAGCAGGCCAATTTAACACTGGAGTGACGCCTTAGCCCATTCGGCCACTGAAGTGGATATCTGTGTTTACAGTATTCAAACATCTATAGGATTTACAAAATTTTCCTGAAATAAATGTTTTTGGGAATAATCTTTTATCCTATTGGTAGATTTTAACTTGAGTAATATCTCCATGTTGTAAGCTTGCAAGCAGGCTATCCCAATCTAGAGGCTGCCGTATGTTGGCAAAGATATTGCCAACATTTTCGAGCTGAGGGTACCATGTGGACATCACAACGAGCCCTCCAGCCTTCTATCTCAGTTTTCTAGACTGAAGCGTTATTTATTCATTCAAGTATCTCCTCATTTGTCCTCATAAGGTTGATTTTGGTTCCGTTTCAGACCCACTGCTTTGCAGACAGAATTGGAGGCAGAGTGAATCGAACCCGGTCCTTCGGGATCTGAAGCCAGTAAATCTGACCACTATACCAGAGAGGCGGTTGGGTATCAACTACTTACTTACTTTGTGGCATTGGGAACACAAAAGTTCATTAACCTTAATGGTTTTAAATATATTTTACTTATCATCGGCTCCATGTCGTGGTCAAGATTGCTAAAGCGCTATGACTGAGCAGTGAGTGCGTAAATTAATCAACTCTAGTAACTTTGCTAGTTCGATTCCCTGTAAGGTTGAAATTACT
The DNA here is from genome assembly GCA_902151425.1 of Timema shepardi. Lineage (NCBI taxonomy): Eukaryota > Metazoa > Arthropoda > Insecta > Phasmatodea > Timematidae > Timema > Timema shepardi. Next base: position 13,224 of record CABFVX010004372.1, on the reverse strand, counting down.
TAGTACTAGCTTTATACGAACTCGGCCAAGGCACAAGAGATTTTGAACATACTATAAGTGCGTTGCAGAGTGTTAGTAACATTTACCTTCAAATAAGAGCTTTTTTTTTAAAAAAAAAAAGTACTTGAAACATCAGAATAATTGCTATAATGTTATTTAGAAATATTTATTTGTATCTTAATTTTGATATTATTTCTACAGTAAATAAAATAATATCACTACTCATCCGTTGTACTTAAATTAGTAGATACAGAAGCCTAAACACCAGTAATATGCATACCCAGTGGCAGCTTGTAGCTAGAATTAGTGGAGGTGCTGCTCCAGAAAATGTTTAGCCTTTGTTTTAAAATTGTGTAAAAGGAAAATAACATGTATAAAAAGAAAATTTATTCAAGAACTTGATAAAATCTTAACAAAAAAAAACCAAACAATTGTTACTTACTTTAACTTAAATAATTACAGTTCAAGCTTGATATTCATTAAAAATTGAAATCCATTCTTCTTGTTCTAATTTGTGCAAAGAGATCAATAATTCTCTCCTTGATCTCTGGATGACAAATGAGGAAATTTTTCTCTATTGAAAGTACTGCAAGCGCATTTAGTCTTTCCGATATTCATAGTGCTTCTTAAAAAAGTTTTTATTCTTTTCAATGTTGAAAAGCAGCGCTCTGCCTCTGATGTAGTCATGGGAATTGTCAGGATGATTTTTATCAGTTTCGTAATTTCACTAAAAACATCATTTAGATTATTTTACTAGATAAATTTTAGCAGCTCAATTAATTTGCAATATTCATGAATATCAGTCCTACAATAGAATACTTTTAGGAATCAAACAGCCAAAGCTATTATTTATGCATTTTAGTGAGGATTACTCCATCTAGATATCATATTCTGAAAATTGAAAAATGACACTTGGACACGGAAATCGAACCCAGGACCTTTGATTTAGTACGCCAATGCTCTTAACACTGAGCTATCCAGGAATCGTCCCATGCCCATGGTCATTCTTCACTCTTCACTCATATTTTAAGGCAGAGTCTATGATGGACGTGCGGAAATTGTCGACTACAGCAAGAAATATTTGAATGTGTTCCGAAACATGTTGTGTCATCAGCCATGTCAGCTACAATAGAAGCTTTTCTAATTTCCGTTCTTATCTCCTCATGGTATATTTGTAGTCAAGTATCTCATTCTGAATGGTCTTAGAAACACCTTTGAAGACTGCACTGGTTTCTAAGTGATTCTTCAAATCTGAATCTAATTTATATGCAAAATTTACTAATCCTCTAAATACCCCTGGATTTACTGAATCGTCTTTTCCATCATGTCCACGTAAGAGAGTTTCAAAGTTTCCACAAAAGTAAATGCAGTCTATTATTTTGGACAAAATTTCAGGGTTCTTTTTAACATTTATATTATGCACATTGATTGGAAGTCTGTATGCCTCACTAAGTTTCTCCTTAATACTTACGGTTCCTAAAAGTGACAGTAAAACAACATTATCAACGTGCTCCTTTGACTTCTAAAGCTTTTTAGTTTTCTCTTTCATTTTGTTTATATTTCTAAAACCATCTTTTCTCCACGGTACATCACCTCCAAACAGCAAACACAGGAAGCAAAACAGTGCATTTCATACTTCACAGCCGCAAAGCCAACTTTTCTGTTGGTACCATTCATAATTAAAGCTACAAATATATTTCTTGTTGTTGCTTTTGCCTGGCTGAGATATTAGATTACCAGGTGTTGAACACCCTCTTTTCTTAACTGTATCTTTCTCATGGAGAGGTAGCTGTGAAAACTTAAGCTGTTGAAGTTCACTTATAGTAACAGAACTTATTTCTTGGGGATGCAAGGTAATGGTTAAAGTTTTCTGTTAAATTAAAGAACCGAAAAAAAAAAGAATCAAATAAAATAACTAGAAGCAGAATAATAATATAATTCTACACTCTTCTACACTTTAACACATTCAAGAATATGGTACACAGTTTTAAGCACAGCACACGCTGAGTAAAAAAAAACTTCCACCATCACGCCAGAGCCGGCACTGCGAGAGAAACAATGCTCTCTCTACCTGGCAGTCCCGCCTTCCTCCCCAACCCCTCCTATGTGTGCATGCGCACAACAGTCAAACACCACGTCACTGGCACTGTGAAGCGCACAGTTCCGTACAACAATTTTTGTATCTTTTTCATAAACTGGGGGATGGCTACTAAAGTGCTGACATTAAGCTTAAGGAATATATATTATACTAAAAGAATAAATAAAGAATTAAAGAAAAAACTTATTATATTAAATGTTATTGATAATATCAAGTGGAAATAGGGGGTGCTGCATTTCCGCAGAGCCTATACACGAGCCGCCACTGGACATAGCATTAAAAAAACTTACCCTTTACGACAAGCAGTTAAATAATCGATTTTATCTTTTGAGTTTCTTTGTGGACCCATTATTCCATCGACCCATGCTTCACAAACTTGTTATTCACAAGGATATAAAATAATATTGTGTAAATACTTTTCCACCTCAAAATTAATACAACCCATTGGATCTTGTTTGAAAGCAAAAAAGCCACATTTTGTTAATTATATAAAAAGTAATCACCGTGGGTTCTTATTGTTCAGTATTCGATACATTTCTTCTGAAACGAGTGCACAGACTGTGAGAATGCAACAGATTCGAAATAAAAGTAATCACATTTAACAAGCTAATAAAATAAAATTAACATATTCACACTTTGACTACCAAAAACTTTGTTCATTGATTTTTTGAAAAATAACTTATTCCAAAATCCAATGAGTAAAATCCTAAACCGTAAATATAGTAGATAAAAACATACTGAGAACGTCTCCAAATTACTTTTAGACCCAATTTTATTTAAAGTAACAATGTTTGATATGAGCAGCAATGTTTATTTTTATTTTTTGTAATAGTGGATTAAAAATTCAATGTACGGTAGTTTTCATACACTCTGAATATTAACACTTATTATTACAGCGTGTAGTGCTCAAGAATGAGAGAACCCGCGAAAGAATGTAGGATAAGAGTGAAGAATTTTACATGTTTTACTGCCTCAGGTAAATAAGGGCTAATGTCCTATAACTTTGTATATGGGGAATCATGTGTTTTTTTATTTGAAAATAATGTATCACTAGAGTAACTCTCTCATTTAAGTAGGGACCAACTATGTTTATTCACACAGTAGTTAAGAGTGTGTGAGTATTTTAGTTACTTCATATATTAGGATGTTTATATTTAACTTCGCAAACTTTCATAATTAGACATTGGTCCTTCTAATCCCAATGCACATGGTATTAATGTTTCTTTGACTCAAGAATGTCACAGAGATAAGCTTCACCCTCCACTGCCGCCTGAATTCGATACAGCAGGTTAGCCAACACGCTTGCAAAATGATACTAGCTTGTAAATGAGTACTGATCATACTAATGGCACCTATTATCAACTATGATAACTATTTGTAGAAAGAAAAGTTGTATTTAAAACTATGTATTCTTACTAAAGTGTCGACTTGGGAGTAATTAGAGCTCAATATTGTCATGATTAATGAAACTAACTAAAATTTAAAAAACACATTTAAAAATAAAAATATATTATTCATTAAATAATATGTTATAAACAAACACACTAGCTTTGTACATAGAAAATAAATAAATCGATTAATAATTTTTGTTTTTCCATTTAAAATACAATGAAATGGAAACATTTTAACAAAAATATTTCAATAACTATTTTTACCATGGTTTGAAAATTCCATAAGAATTATGAGATGCCCAGATATGTTACTAAAATGCTTAAAAAACAACAATGTTGAATTATTAAATTTTGTTTTAACCTTTTTTTTGTTTAGAACCGTACATTTATGGGTAGGCTCAGCCTTAACTGCATTAGTTTAGGTATTTAATAACAATAATATAAAATATAAGTTTGATAAACATGTTTGTGACTAACCTGCGAAGATGGCCCATAGGTCCCATAATCAGGTTGGTAGTGGGAATGATAGGTGGCTCTACGTAGTTCCGAGTAGCTTGAGCTAACTGGAGAAGGGGGAGGAGGAAGGTCATCAGGTGGTGGAGGAAAGTCAGGAGCAGAACATTGATTGTAATCTGAAGGTTCAGGTGGAGGTGGAGGTAAATCTTCAACCCCTAAGAGAACACAAATTAATGTATTTAGTCCTTGATAAAATATACTTGAAATGATTTGGACAGAATATTAAAGTACGCTTGACTACTGTGAGAAGTATTATTTTATGCTATAATAGAATATCTTAAGAAATATCTTTGATATCATTACTATATGTACAAAATACACTAAATAATTTATACAATTGGGGGAAAAAATAGTTAGAGAAATGCAAAAGGTGAGGTTATTTTATGGGGAAAAGGTGACATTTTTCTAAAAAAAAAATTATATTATTTAAGTAAATATGAGTTGAATTAGTATTAATTTTAAAAAACTAGGATAAAAATGTCTAGATTGTTCACTCAATTTATGTATTTAACTATTTATTTACATATTCGGATGAAAATCAAATATAAATAAGCACAAAACATTTCACACTTAATAATGTCAATCTCGATAATTCAATATCATCAACTTCAAGTTTTACAAATAGCAATATCGAGATAATCAATTATCAATTTATGTTTAGACCAAACAATTATAATATGTAATATTAGAATAAACTACTATCAACTAAGGAGAAGGGAATGAAAATAAATAAGATATAATTTTGCCAAAAAGGACCGCCTGTATCAAGATCCATATGTATTAATGTCCTTTCTTGGACCAAGCTTTTAAAGGATAAAAAAAAAGAATCGATCTATCGAAATCGAAATTTAAATATCATAATTTGGAAAAGAAGAAATTTTTATTTTTGATGTTAACCTAAAAAAGAAAAGCCTTAATATCTATGAAAATACTCATGTCCTGTGATAAGTTTTATACCTTTAAAATCCACAAAAACGGATACTATTCATATAAATAGCCGTCTTGGTGATAGTAGTACTACTACCAGTGTTACCACGTTGAAAATTATATTGCATGACGTGGTATTTGTCATATTATAAAGAAATTGTGTTTATTTAGGAAAAAAAAGTCATGTAGTTTGCATGAAAATAGTGGAATTCGTGTAAAAATTTGCTTTATTGGAAATTCGACTTTTGCATGTCCCTATAAATAGCATACTAAATTATAGAATGCCAAATTTAAAAATATAATTTGAAAAATTAAATATATATTTATGAATTTTTTTTTTGTGATCAGTGGTATAAGTGAAGTAAGTAAATTGATTAAAGTAGGTTGGTTGGTTTCTAACCTTGTTCTTGGCTTTACTCAACTTTGAGGAAGAATCAGGTGTCACTAAAATATAGATTTATTTAAATCATTTTAACTACTTAAACCAACTTGTTTTGTTTTTCTTCATATCATGGCCTACCCGGAAAATTGTGAACTATTATGTATTTATAATTGTTTAGTTGTTGATATCATTTGAACACCCTACAACTCTTTTTTTTTTCATTCGAAGACATTTCACATGATTCATTGTATTTAAATAAATGATACAAAATTTAATCTATTATTATTATTATTATTATTAGCTCCGCGTCTTACTACCCGTTCGGGTTATACGCACTTATGCTAATGTGTAATGGTAGGGTGATTGTGAGATGAAATGGAGGACCTACAGTTTAACGTGGGATCCGAACCACGGTGGAGGCCTGGCATTCCCCACATTCACAAGTTGTGATTAATACACGTCTTGTCAGAGGTGAAGGAAGGGTTTGGCAATCAGATAAATCCGTGTCGGGGATTATTATATTGTATTGGGTTCAATGCAATATTTCCTAGGTAAGATTATTATATTGTATTGGGTTCAATGCAATATTTCCTAGGTAAGATTATTATATTGTATTGGGTTCAATGCAATATTTCCTAGGTAAGATTATTGCAATATTTCTTAGGTAAGATTATTTGATGGGGTTCAATTTAATATGTCCCAATTTAGAAGATAACTGGCATATCAATGGATCATAAAGTCTAGAAAACTACTCAATCTAAATATTCCTTAATTTTTCAATTTTAAAACCCCCCTTCCGTTTTCAAAGAAAAGGGTAAAATCTAGAGAAAATTTTTAATCAAACGAAGATATTTTTATCCTTCAACAATTGAGTTGGGACTAATGAAACCAATTTCCTGTTACTACCTACCAAGGAAGATGCCATATGGCATCAAAACATTTAACTGTTTGTAAATATGTATTAGTGTTTATAGTTTTATTTGTGCTCCAGTTTCTACAATTCTATCATTTATTTAATGATACAGTAAGTCCTGCTATAACATTGCCTATTAGAACGTTGTTTTTCAGCTGAATAGGCGCCAAGTGTCAACAGCCTGGTTTCCGTTTGTGTAGGCTTAATAGGTCTATGAGTCATGCAGGTCATGTCAAAGATCTCTCCCCACTCCCCTCCCTTCAAACATCAAATCACCCATTAATAATAATAATAAATAAATAATAATAAAAATTAATAATAAGAGACTTTTTGCAAAGGATTTAAAGACTTTCAGCAGTACTGAGTTGGCAACACTTTATAAGGTGCAAGTTAAGGAGTTGTGTTCAAGCATACACACTTGTATTTAGCTTTCTTTGAATGTTTCATAGCGTTGTTCATGTGAATCTTTTGTTTATCTTTCTTTTCTTTTCTATTTTTTATAATTAATACATTTTAAGTTCATGTGTTACTTGTGTTTACCATTCTTTATTTTTATATCTAACATATTTTTAGTTCATGTGCAACTTGTGTTTATCATTCTTTGTTTTGTTTTTATTTTAGTCAGGGGTAGTTTTTATGTGTTTGCAATGGCGTCTATATGTCCTTGTAATTTATCTAACACTTTAATTGCAAAGAAAAACAGAATCAATTAGTCTGGGTGTTAAAATGGACATAATACAGCAACTCGAATCCAACCAGCGCGGTGTAGACATTGCTGCAGCTTTGGGCCTACCTGCAACGGGTAAAATGCCGTAAAAATTATGTGCAGTATGGAAAACTTTTCGGGGATAAGTGAGACAAAGGTTAGGTGTACAAAAAATGAACGCATTGAAAGGAAGGAGAAAATATTTTCATTGTGGATTGAATCTCAAAACCAACATAGTGACCCAGATCCTTTAGTCATTGTTCAAAGTAAAGCAAAAGCTTTATATCATTACGTGTTAAAGCCTAAGGACGGCGAAGGCTCTAAAGAAGAATCTTCCAGTGCCAGCCGAGGGTGATTCGATGGTTTTAAGCACCAATGCAATCTTCATAATATTAAAATGACTGGGGAAGCTACACGTTCTGAAAACATTTCAGCGTAAGCCTTTGTTGTCAAACTTCAAACCATATTGAAGACAACAAATACTTACCAAATCAAGTTTTTATGCTGATGAGAGCAGACTGTTTTGGAAATGTATGCCTGCCAGAACTTACATTTCACAGGAAGAAAAGACAGCATCAGGTTTTAAAGATGCGAAAATTCGTGTCACGCTGTTGCTAGGTTGGGAATGCATCTGGTGACTACAAGATGAAGCCACTTCTGATTGCCAGATCAGAGAATCCACGGGCTTTGAAAGGAAAGATGAAGGAGCACCTTTCTGTTATTTACAAAGCCAATAAAAAGGCGTTGATTAACTGATACCATTTCTGCGAGTGGTTGAAACTCTACACAATACCCGCGTGGAAGAGGTACTGTGCGAAGATAGAATTTAGATTTCAGAATTCTCCTCCTCATTGATAATTCTCCCTCACATCCTCATGACATTCCTGACTTGGAAGAGCATGTGAAGATTGTTTTCCTCTCTCCCAATATGACCGCTCTAATCCAACCAATGACCAAGGTGTAATTGCCACTTTCAAGCGGTACTACTTGCGACATAAGTTTGAGCAACTTGTCGCATCTACAGATGGTGAAGACAATACTGGCAGAACTACAATCTCCTTAATGCCATCAACAACATATCCATGGCTTGGCAAGAGGTTTCCCATACATGCCTCAATGCGGTGTGGCGAAATCTATGGCCTGAATGTATCACAGATTTTAAAGAATTTGAAGAGATTGTGCCAAGTGCAAACACAAACCTCCTCAACAGTGCTAATGAAGCAGGTTTCCAGAATCTGGAAATGGAGGACATAAAAGAGGTGGTGGACGCCGAGAATGAGGAACTCGTAAACTTGGAGCTACAAGAGCTGGCCCAAAATCCAAACACTGAATCTGATAGCGAAGAGGACAAGCCTTTACGCACATTTATTATGAAGAGCATGGCTACTGCATTTCACCGCATTCAAGAAGGAATTCAGATGTTGGCCGATGAAGACCAGCGTGAGTGTGCACAGGACTGTAATGGACATGTTGGACATGTTGCAAGGAAATTTACAAAGAAATGTGCCTCTAAGCAATCAACTATTCGCCCATTCTTTCAACCAGTGGCCACCATGATGAGACATGAGGGAGAGAGAAGATCATGAGTGGTGAGTCAGTCCCATCCACGCCCCGAAATTAAATGTATTCCTGTCCTGAGCTATTTCCATGATATTACACTACATGTATTAGTAATTATTTTGGGGGGCCTTGGAATCTATCTACTACACTTAACATTGATTCTTATGGGCAAACATAACTTTTATAATGTTGTTTTCTATAAAGTTGCGTTCCTCAGGAAAATAACATTAAAAGAGGATTTACTGTATATTATAACCTGCTTAGTGTACTTTAATTCATTTAAATTGTTTTATTATCCACACCAATGTTATGCTAGTATAATCGTTGACAAGAACAACACAATAAGAATGAGTGAGTGGTATTTAAAAAAAACCTATTTGCTTTATTAAAATTTAAGGAAATTCTCCCTCAAAAGTTACCTTTGATAATATCCCAACCTACTGTAATTGTTTACACAAACTTTGCATGCTTTTATAATACTAATTAAAATCTCTTTAATGTTTTGTCACTTTTCATTTAAGGGAGTTCAAGCCTGAAAAATATTTAAAAGGTTTAAAACCTAGAGAACATTTAAAAGGTTTAAAACCTAGATACATTTAAGGAGGTCCAAGCCTTGAGAACATTTAATGCGGTTAGAGCCTAGAGAACATTTAAGGGGGCTCAAGCCTAGAGAATATTTAAGTGGCGTCAGGTATAGAGAACATGGGGTTTAAAACCTAAGGGGTGTCAAGCCTAGAGAACATTTAAAGGGGGTCAGGCCTCGATAACATTCAAGGGCTGTTAAGAATAGAAAACATTTAAGGTGTGTCAAGCCTAGATAATATTTAAGGTGTGTCAAGCCTAGATAATATTTAAGGGCTGTCAAGACTAGATAATATTTAAGGGCTGTCAAGACTAGATAATATTTAAGGGCTGTCAAGCCTAGATAATATTTAAGGGCTGTCAAGACTAGATAATATTTAAGGGCTGTCAAGCCTAGATAATATTTAAGGGCTGTCAAGACTAGATAATATTTAAGGGCTGTCAAGACTAGATAATATTTAAGGGCTGTCAAGACTAGATAATATTTAAGGGCTGTCAAGACTAGATAATATTTAAGGGCTGTCAAGACTAGATAATATTTAAGGGCTGTCAAGACTAGATAATATTTAAGGGCTGTCAAGACTAGATAATATTTAAGGGCTGTCAAGCCTAGATAATATTTAAGGGCTGTCAAGACTAGATAATATTTAAGGGCTGTCAAGCCTAGATAATATTTAAGGGCTGTCAAGACTAGATAATATTTAAGGTGTGTCAAGACTAGATAATATTTAAGGTGTGTCAAGACTAAATAATATTTAAGGTGTGTCAAGCCTAGATAATATTTAAGGGCTGTCAAGCCTAGATAATATTTAAGGGCTGTCAAGCCTAGAGAACATTTAAGGGATGTCAAACCTAGAGAACATTTAAGGGATGTCAAACCTAGAGAACATTTAAGGGGTGTCAAGCCTGGAGAACATTTAAGGGGTGTCAAGCCTAGAGAACATGTGAGGGGTTTCAAGCCTAGGGAACATTTAAAGGGGGTCAAGCCTAAATAATATTTAAGGAGGATCTAGACTACTAAAGACCATTGAAGGGGTTTCTAGCCCTGAGCCCATTTAAGGTGTGTCAATCCTGGAGAACATTTAAGGGGTATCAAGTCTAGAGAACAATTAAAAGTGGTAAAGAACTAATTTCATCATTCATTACTGTTGTGTTATTTTATTGAATTTAGTGTTGCATAATATAAAAGTGGCAGAGGTATAAATGATACTAGTAATAACATTCAGTATAAAGTCAGTCTCTGCGAAGAATGAAGTGAAGGTGTCATTTGTAGGGTCAGCTGGTGGATGCATTTCAATGGGATTGGCCATAATACTCAACATTTAAAGGAGAGAGGAAACTACCTCACTCCTAATTTCCCTAGTACGCCTTTAAATAAACTTTGGGTTGAGTACTGCAAAAAATAGTACGCCCTACATATTATAAAATGAAAACTACACTTTGAAATAATAGCAACAACAAAAGAATCAAAATATGACGTTTATTAATTACCCCATTATTTTACTCTTTCAAATAATAATGTTTTAGTTTAAAGAAATATAATCTTTACACTGACCAGTTAAACATCCCCCATACAAATTTTAATTTAAATTTCTGCCAAATTTATCACAAAATTTAAAAAAAATTAATTCAGATGAAATTTGTTGTCTAAGAACTGAATCAAAAATTACTCTCAATTTCCTGACATTTTGTTTTAAATTCAGTCTTTTTTTGTTAATATAAGCTCAAATAACAATGTTTTGAAGTATTATTTTGCAATCTGCCAATACTTAAGTATAAAACAATTTTAAATAGGAATTTACTAACCAACATAATTTTTTACCAAAACTGGAAGAAAAATCTACTTATTGATTAGTACTATTCAGTATTCATTCAAAATTTTAATATTCAATTCAAAATTATTTTATTCAATAAATAATCCTATTTTCAAACCCCTACCCAGGACTAAGACTTTTTAAGCAGATTGGGTGTCTTAAATTTCTTCGATATTGGCGACACGGGATGTTTCCTTTCCATTCTCGGCTGTTTTGTTTTGGGTGTGTAGTGGTATGCCCAGGACCAATCGCCAGTCACTACACCTTCCAAAAAGTCAAGCCCTTCCACAGTGGTACAAGGACGTCATGCTCTTCTGCCAGGTTCTTGGGTACGAGAATTTCAATTTCTCACGTACAATGAAATGAACTACTCTGCCAATATCCGCTGCTTGTTCTGAATTGCCTACTCAATGCTCCCAACATTGGGCTGTGTTGAAGCGGTTATTGGTCTACCAGCAAGTGGCCGATTAGCAAGGTTTACTCGGCCCCCTTCAAAGAATGTGTACCATCTGGAGACGTTTCTGGAGTCCAGACATTCATGCCCATACACACATAACATTTCACTGTGAATTTCCCTCAGACTGTTTACTTTTATCCACAAAAAAAGGACTACATATCGTTGCTATTACAATGTGGACGACAATCACACACGAGCCATCTTAGATCAGTAGTTCACATTTCTTCCACTAAGGGCGACACATGATTGAGCCAACGAGGTCGGTCACCCAATATTCAAACTACTCATTTTACAAATGTTCAACATCCAGGCCAAAATAGTATTGCGCCAAAAATTGTTGTGCGTTACTTTTCAATCTACCCTCATATAGTGATATTGAAAATGAACCAATCTATTTGTGATTCATATGAACACAATTTGTTTGGTAACTATTCACCCAACTAAACAGATAATTTAGAAAAGTTGGCAACCCTTCTAGTAAATCAGCAGTTTGTTATATAACACCTCTACCTTAAGTTATGTCAAAATGCTGTTAAAAGTATACTAGCATGATTTTAGAGAAGTAAGAACAAACTTTACTACCTAAATATAATTATTTTTTTATAAAATAATATAAAAATAGCTGTTGGAAATTTTTTTAAATATTTGATTTTCTTTCATTGATGTATCACACAATATTTTTTACATAAACTTAAGGCTTTAATTAGCAAGATACCTGCTTTGGTGGTCGCATGACCTTAGGCATCCTTTTCACAATAGACTGTACTACTTATAACCGGGAGATCAGAGTTTGAATACCAGTAAGGTGTACTAGGGTGGTTTTTCCTATTCTATTATTCTCTCTCTCAACAAACATGTGGATACACTTTCTAAAAATTCAACCTTCTTCGCCTCTAAATCATTATTGTAAGTAATACATATGCGCATAGCCTTGACAGGTAGTAAGACAGTTAAAAATATTAGTGAAATTAATAACTACAGTGTTTTGAAAGTTTAATGCATTATTTTGTGTAAACACCATTAATCAGTTATTGAAAGTTTAAGTTTGCAAGTATGTGGTTTTTTAATATCCATATTATTTTGAAAAAAATATTATCTTACTTAAAAATGATAACACAAACTGATGAAATTATTTTGTGGGTAGCATTTTATTATTGTTTTAATCAACACCCAAGGTTTAAACTTTTAGTAAAAATTATATGCCTCAAAGTAAAAACTTTAGTCTTTTTTAAAATCTAGATGTAGTTGAATTAGAATTAAACATTTATTTTTTACAAGTTTTAAAAATTCTTTTAAATAAAATTTAAGAGTTGAAAATTTTTAAGTTTTTAGTTTTAGTCAAAAGCTTGTGAATTTTTTTTTTTGTGTTTAAATGTAGCTTTATTTAATTTGAATTTGCTTTTAGTTTATGATTAGGAAATAAATGTCATATTAAACCTTTATTTTGAATGATTTGGATTTGTTATTGGTTCCCAGTAAAAATCAATTTTCTATAAAACCAACATGTTTTGTTGTTTTAGGTTGAAAAGGGACAAATAGGGCTATTGTGATATAAATAAATATACTTTTGCCATTAACTTTTTGTAATCAAGCTATGAAAAAAAATAACATAAGCAATTTTACCCCATCTTATGCACAGTAATATAATTATAAAAAAATGTGGTAGTTTTTAAATAAAACAATACAAGTGTAAAACATTAGCCAATCAAGCTACTAAGATACCTATTTTTAAGTGACAACTGTATTGCCAATAGCTATCAATAATAATGATACAAGTGGGCTTTTGTGGCTCAGGGTTTAATCCATCAACAGTAAGAAAATTTGTTCAAAATTGTTAAAAAGTTCCTTAAATATGATTGAATATAGGAAAAGTTAACG